>WAAG01048294.1:64027-162263 GCA_013390105.1 Tichodroma muraria | reverse complement strand
TTTTATTTTATTTGAGTTCCATTCGTTGTTAGCCACCATTGGTAAGTTCACAGAACAATTTGTTTTTCAGTTCTATTATTTCAGTATCATATTCAATAAACTGTTATGCAATGAAAACTCATACAACTGTTGTTTTGCTGCATAAAAATAGCCCCTTTATAATGAGAAAGTTGTGAGATGTTCTATTTAGAGACTGGTCGCCATTTTCAGTTTTGTAAGAAACTTTTATGGTTGTAAGGCTGTACAAAAGTGGAAAAAGTGAAGGAACTTATCTACTTTGGGTATACGTAAACCAACTTTTGCAAATAAAATTAGAATTTTTCAGATTTTTGAATTACAGTGAGAACGAAGATCAAAAGCATTTCTAAAAACTGTCCAACGATAAAAAATGTTAACATTAAAGTATATACAACTATTTACTTACTAATTTTTCCTTTCCTGAAATATGGCGTACTTTACAAATTTTTATTCAGACCAAATTTATGAAAATATCTAAGAACATTGACTAGAATGCAAAGGCTCTCACCATAATCACTAGGCCATATATTGGCTTCTATTTAAGGATTGAATTCTTAACAGGATAACATTTTTTTCTGTTTCACTTTCTTCCCTACATCACAGAGAGGAAGCAGCATTAAAAATGCTGAAGATCTCTAACTTTCAGCCACCTGCTGTCCACTGAGCAGACCTTTTGTCAAAAGGAGAAGCTGGGTGACACAGGTTGAATATTTCTCTGCAAATGTAACTCTGTACATTGAATCTCTTTCTCTTTTCCCTCTCTCTCCTAAACACATTTTGTTTAAGTGGTAATCTTAACAAAATAAATTACACTGAAACTAAAAGTTACTGAATTCTGTCCTAAATGACCCTTTATAGGAGCCTGGTGAAATCCTAAATTATAAGTATGGGGGCAGTGGCACTGCTTGTTGGACATAAAACCACATTCTTGAAAATGTTAGTGTCAGTCTCAGAGGGTTCTTCTCATTTTCAAATCCCAAAGCAGAGAACATTGAAATCCACTCTTAAACTCGAAAAAATCAAGGCATGGTCTACAGAACTTAATGAACACACTACACATATTTTAAAAACAACCCAAAAGCCTAAAAACCAATAAATGCATTTCAACCAGTAGGTTCAGGGGTTACCAATGGAAAATGTGACAGGATCAGAAGGAGGTCCAACCAATGGTCCCTTCCGTAAGTAAACCACAACTTGGTACTGGGCACCAGGAACAAGATTTTCAATGAGGCTGCTGCTTGAATTCACCTAGGAGGAGAGGAACTCATCAGATATGAAGCATTTCCTTGATTAATAAAAGAATGTTGAGACTGTACTTGAATGACTTCAGTTACAAAAGGCATGAATCCAAACACATTGGCATCGAGAGCAAGAACTTCATTCATTAAGCCCCACGTGGCAAAACTGTGGAAGTGGTCAGGACTGACTTCCCAAATGATCTGACTCAGAGAATTGCACTTGCCTGGCTGCATAAGGGCAGTTCCCTCACTGCAGACCCACTCTCTCCTACTGTCAAAGTTTATTAAAATATTCAGGCTACATTATTCATTTTCAGGTGGTGTTTTTCAGGCTGGAGAATTTAAACCATGTGCTTCAGTTAGAGCCTGAGGCTCTCCACCCGTCATTGATGCAGCCCTGTGAGCTGAAGGCAGCGTTTTGGGGAAGCTGTCTCCTGACTGCATGCACTGAGTGACTCCACAGTGAAATCACAGAGGCAATGTTCTCTGTCACCTCCCCTCCACAGCACTACAAACTGTAGCTAAGGGGCATGGTGATTTTTCTTTTCAGTTTGAAAGCATCACTGTTAAAATTTCTGCTGTGCCACACCAGGTTTCAGTCAGAGCTGGAGGCAGAATTCCTGATTAAGTGACTCCTGGTCTGATGCGACATGAAGAGGCTCATCTCCTGAAGACTCTACAAACAGCAAATGCACAGAGCAGCTTTGAGGAAAAGCCTTCACTCATCCTTTCTAGAGCTGCAGGCTGGTGTTTCCTTGTTTCCTAGTAATATTTTCTTCACAACCTTCCCAAGTCTGTATCACAGCCACCTCTGCACTGGGGGTTTGTTGCAATGCACATGAATGTATCAGTGCCAAGCACAGATTTAGCGAGGAACAGAATTTGTCTTTACCAGCTGCTCTAGAAAGCTAAATTGCTTTTAAATCATGCACCATGTCAGAAATTGATAGAACTCTGCAGTGAATTTTGCTCTCTTCAGCTCATCATGGAGAAGTCAAATCAACAGCTATTAACAATTCCAAGTATAATAAATTGATAAAATTTGATACAAATATATGTAATGACAGAAAGAAACAAATAACTGTACCTAGACCTTTTGACCTACTTGTGGTAAATGCACATTTACTTTTACAGATCTCTTGTTTATTCACAGATTAACTTTAGGGATTTTGAGTTTTTGAGTTTGTAGATGAATACTGTAGTATTTATGGAAATCATAAATGCGTATGATTGTGATCTGTGTTTATAATCACCTACTGTGCTTTGCTTCCCATTTAAATGACAGCACTTCTAAGAAATATAAGTAACAATAAGATAACAAACTGATTCTGAAAAACAGTTCTCAAATTGTCACGACAAGACACTTCCAAACATTTAAGTTCACAGCCATTCTTGAACTAAGACTCAAAATTTCTACAGAGGTTAATTTTAAAAGGCATTTTAAGGGTCACAAATTCTCTGTATTAATTAACTTGCAGGGCTGATCATGAAGCCAATGATTTACAGGGAGTGCCAACAGTCCCCTCCATTCCCATGGGTGGGCTGAGGGTGCAGCAGGGCAGCACTGCAGTCCTTTGCAGACTCTTCCATCACACACATTTAGGGAGCCAGACAGAAATCATGGCCCTGCTCGGAAAAAGGCTGTGTTAGCATCTTGGTGAGGTTACTGAGATGTGGGCTAAAATCTTTCTAATTGAAGCCACGTGCCACTATCTTAGGCACAGAGTCTGATGTGGGGTTGTACTCACTAAGGATTTCAAGTAACAGAAAACTGTCAAGTTTTAGGGTTCAGGACTCTTGATGATTACAAACACATCCCATAGACTAAAGGACTTGTCCATACAAATCTCAGGTGGTCTGAATTGCTATTTGTTTCCCAGTGCTGACACCTTTTTCTATGGATGAAAAGAAAAGCTGGCTTCTGAACATCTCAACACCTCCAAAAAATTTACAGTCAGGTTCTGTATTCAAATGTGGGATAGCTAAGAAATAATTTATACTTCTGATGCCTTAAATTTTAGCTTTTTTATTTTTCAGATTCTGTGCTGTTTTAGTGTGTAGCTCTGGGTTTCATATTAAGTGATGGTGAGCTCTTTTCACAGAGTAGATAGACAAAACAATTCCTTTTCTAGCTTGGGACCAAGGACAACCAATGAAACCTGCAGGGCCAGGAACAAAAACAGTGAAGTGAGAAGAAAAAACAAGGAGGATGGAGCTTCATAACCTGAAGCTGTAATTGGACAATTAACTCCAGTATGTTAATGGAGCAGAACTTATAAAAGTGTGAGACCTTGTGATCGGTTGGGCATTTGGTGCCCATTTTGGGGTTCATCTTGGGTGTGGCCTGGCTGGGCTCTTGTGCTGCCCAGGTGTACTCATTGAGGCCCTTTAGTAAATCCCTACTTTATCCTTTTGCTCTGTCCAGTCTCTGTTCCAGGTCAGCCCCCAGAAGGCAATCACTGCTTTGATGATAACAATGCACGTGAGCACTTCACCTATTACAAATGCATTGCAGCACGTGCCTGAGTGAAGCCACAGCAAGTCCAGTAGAAATACCATTTTAACAGTCCTGGGGTGTGCTGCACATTCTCTTTCCTGACTGCTGTGCTCTCCCCTCCACTCTGCACTAGCCATGTCCCTCCCTTTGGGCTGCAGAAGGGAGCAGCTGCCACTGTCCTCTGAAGCCCGAGAGAGCCCTGGGGCACAAGGATTCTAAACAGCAGCGTGAATTTTCAAGGGAATGGAAAGTTCTCCAGCTTCTGCTCCTTACCTCAGTGCAGTAGTGTTTTTCAAGCCTTTGGCTTTCCTTTTGCTTCTGGCAGGTGAGGGAGAGCACGGACACGATGGTGCTGTTGCCACCGCTCTCGTGCGACGCCGTCCAGGACGTCAGGGCGGTCGTGGAGCTCAGCACCGTCACGGTCACACGCTGGGGCTTCTCAGTGAGCTCCTCTATCCACTCACCTGTGGGGCCTGGGACATGGCCCAAAAGCACAGGTGAGCAAGCCACTCCATCCATTCCAGGCACATTTGTTAAAACACCCTTCTTTCGGGCAATTATCCAGGGCTGGTGAGGGAGGCTGGACTGGCAGCTGTCCCCCACCCAGCCCTCAGGCAGCAGAGGTGGCAGCCTGAGGCTGGGGCTGTTTCACTGCAGCAGAGCCCGTGGCAAGAGAAACGTGCCTGTCTGGAAACTCAGATTGCAGCATTCTCAGCTGCTTACCAGAAACCACCCAGCAGGATCAGATTTGCTCCGAGGGAATGCTTAAAAGCACTGACAGCCAATAATGCACAGATCATTGACCAATATTAAAGGATAAGCACACAGACTTCTTTGCCTCTCCACGTGCTAACACACCCTCCAAGCGCACCGCAGCCTCCAAGCATGAAAGTCAAGTTCACAGAGGTCACCACAGTGAAGAATCTCATTCTTCATCAGACTTTTTGGAGCACTTTGTTGAGAACATAGCTTTAAATATAGATAAAGGAACAGTTTGGAAAATAACTTTAGCTAGACTTGGTCAAAATTTTGCATTTCATGAAAATAGCCTGTTTTTCTTCTGTCACTTCTAGGTGGTACTTGTGACTGCTCTCTCCTTGACATTCTTCCTCCATGCATCTCTAACGACAATTTACATTTATGGATAAAATAAAACAAATGCTGGAGCAAGAATATGGTTTAAGATCAGCCTATGAGATTTGACTGCTGTCAGGATGTAACAATAATATGTAACACAAGTGGGTAATTTGACAGGATGACCCACCAACCCAGCATTACCAGGAAAAGATAAGACTGACACTGTGGGCAGAATTTATTCACAGCCACAGACCCACACCCATGCATGTAAAAAGAGGAATTTGATCACTAGATTATTCTCTGGAGACAGAGGATGTACATGTAACTTTCACTGTTCAGAAGCTGTTTCAGATTGGCATCAAGGGAGCAGAGATACTTCATGTCATGACCCAGAGCTGTAGTCCCCACACAAAAAGCCTTGATCAGACTCAGAAAGAGGAACTGAAAAGCAATTTCAACCTAAGAGTATTTGTTCATGTCTCCAATTTGGCATTCTACCAGAAATACATATAAAAATCTATCTTAAATACAAAGGACCTCGTGTTTGACAGAATAAATAAGACAACTGTCAAGAACCCTCATTTTGTTGTAAAAGCCTGCAAAACTAGCTGATAAAACCCAAAAAACCAAAGGTTCTTACATGTTACATGTAAAATTAAAATATCATTGCCCTCCTGTAACACCTCAATACTTTATCCACAATGAACTTAAGGTTCATCCTTAGTCTGGCCATCCACACACACTCCTATATTTTGCCTTTAACATGTCCTTATTTCTCTCAGGTCCGCAGTTAGCACACTTCATGGAGGACACTGCATTAAATACTGCTTAATGAAAATAAAATATGTCACACCTTGCAAAACGGAATAACATTTGGTACTAATAGCAATGCTACATATATCTTTTTCTACTTTAAAGCTTTTCATATAATGAAGCTGTCTAACTATTCCTAAAGAAAAACAGAAGACAATGAAATTACAACAGCACTATTACACCCTCTCTCTTATGTACTGTTTCTGGATGTTTCCCAATTATTGTTTCTTTCAACTATAAAGTTGTTTAAAAATGGGAGCAATAGAGGAATTGTTACATGCAGTCCAGCATTATGATGAATTCAAGTCTAAATACTGAGTATTTGTAAATGTTATGAGTTACTAAAGGCACAATTTTTATTTGTAATATACTGAAGTACTTGACTACATTTCCTTTTAATATAATTTTTTTTTTTTCTGCCACCTTTGGCTACTGTGTCTTGCTGCAGCATTCATGGTTTGGGAAGGCATTATCTTTCTTCATGCAAAGTTGTGCAGCGCAGCAAGTATTCCCCTGTCTCATTCTATGGGCATTCTGTAGGATTTATTTATTTCCTTTTGCAGAAAAAGGTACAAAGGTGATCACAGCCATTAGAGGGATAATGGTCTGAATTCACCAACACCTGTCTCACGTGCTGATCTAGTTGTCAGTCATGGTATTAGTTTACACAGTAGTGTATTACTACTTTGTCTTTTACTAAATCTCCAGCTAAGAAAGTCTGGGATTCTACAGGGAAATAATAAATTACTTTATCTCCTTTGAATTTAGCAGGCTGAACCACTTCATCTACTGTAATTTGCTCTGTGTTCTCTCAGAGTCCATGCAATTTCAGAGTTCAGTGTTTAATTGTGCAATTCCCACACTCAGCCTGCGCTGCCCTTCATCCCTAACACAGTACATACTCCAGGAGTGAGGAAGTTAAACATTTCCAAGGCTCTCTACAGCCACCAGATTACTTTCTGGAATTAAATCCTCGTTGTGAGAGATGCAAAAGGGAAACTCATTTCACTTCTGAACACTGACAGTGACTCCATCACATCACTTGCTATCAGTTCTTAAGACTGCCAAGATGGAACAACCGAGGCCCATCCAGGCAGGTTGCAATATATTAACATATTTGCAGTATATTTCCTTCTCTGGCCCAGGGAATTCCAGAAGACCAGACCCTTGTGATCCATTTCAGCAGATGCCAGAAATGCCACAGTGGTCAAACTCTGTACATTACAGCTATGTTGCTCAGGGAGAAAAAGATGAGTTTGATGAGAATACTTACTGATGTAAAAGCTGAGTGTTTTTGCTGATTGACTTCCCCGAACTTCACAAGAGCCAGAGGAGCTGAATGTTGTTACAGACAATTTATATTTTCCTGGTTCTTTCAGTTCAGCAACAAATTTGTGAGTGTCCTCACTCACTGTCAAAAATTCTGTCGAGTTCTCTAAATCAGGGGGAAAAAAAGAGTGTGGATTAATTGAAATTTGAAAGGTTCCAACCACCAAGAAAATTATTTACATCAGAAATTGCTATTCTTGTTTCAGATGTGGGATTAAAAGGTATCCAAAAGGACTGCATTCAAACAGTGTGGCAATATGTACAGCAGTCTAAATCTTGTTTAACAAAAGAGAACTGCAAACTGCCTTTTACTCCTCCTCCCTTACTTGCTGCCCAGCCAGAAGTAGATGCTGCTCAATGCAAAAACTCCTCAAGAAATACACAGGATCTAACAAAGCCCTCTGAACCACAGTACTAGATAATTAATAACTTGTAGAGGAGACAACCACCAATGGAATTATAGAAAAGAAGGATGAGAAGGGCACAAGGCTCTGCTTTACCTTCCCTTTCAATATGGATGTGGAAACCATCAAACGCAGTAGGGGGCTTTGGGGGCAACCAGGTCAGCACCATCTGCACAGGAAGGAAGGGAGGGGGCTCTGCTGTGGGTCTGCCAGGCGCTCTGGCATCACTGGCTTCAAAATCCCTGGAAACTGCATTGACAAACTCCTCTTCCCCCTCGGACGACTCGGCCTCGTTGGACCACCAGGAGGGCTGCGAGGTGCTTTCATACTCGGTGCTGTTGGGGTGGTCATCCAGCCAGGCTGCAGATGTGTTTGCTGCTGGAATTTCAGTCGGGCTGTCAGTAGGATGGCTGACTCTCTCTTTCCTTATGATTTCTTGCGGTCCCATGAAGGATTCTTCCGCGAAATTCCCACTGTGCTCTTCCCAGTTGTTTCTGTTGATTGGTACGATCTGAACAGAAATGTTTCGAGGTGGGTAAGGAACTAAAAGAGAAGTAAGGGATAGTCTTTTAAGAGGTATGTTCCGTGCACCTTCAAATGTATTAATTCCCCAGACAAATATCTTTCTTCTAGGGACTGTTTGAAATAACTTGTTTTTACTAAGATCCTCCCTCCTCTTACGTATCCTTATATATATACCAGAAGTAATTGCAGCGGGATTAAGATGAGCATAAATTCACAGCATAATCACAATTAAACAATGCCAGGAAGTAAAGCAGATGTGAAGTTATAGTAAATTAAACTTCAGTGCTATTATAACAGCAAGGCTGCCCTAGTGTGAATTTTTAACAGTGAATCTACATTTATTTTATTGTTTCTTCCAGGAAGATCTCGATCATGGGAAAAAAATCCACCTCTGTAGAGATGAATTGAAATATATATATGTAAAACTAATATATGGCATAGCTCACATTTAAAAAAAAGCAACCTTCATGTTGCTGTAGGGCTTTTCATATGCTTTTAGCAGCCACCTTTTCAAAAGCATTAAACATCAGTTTAAATTTTAATATTTGTGAAAGCTTGATCTTAAGATTTGGGTCTCCACAAGACAAGATTCTGGCACGCAAAGAAGTTACTTCAGCTGATGCCAGGAGGTGAACACACAGCATTTTGTCTGTCTCGCTGTAATTGCTTGTCTGCCTCTCCTTACACACTCCAAGTGTGAGCAGCCTCTGCAAATAATTTTGCTTGGCACCTTTTAAGCTGGCACTTTACAGCACTCTAATTTGTTCAGCTGCCATCCCAGCCACAGACAGAAAACCAGACTCTGCATTCTCATTGCAGTTCATGTGAAAAATGAGAGATGGGAGAGCAGCAGGAAAGAAAAGTGATGCTATAGGTTATGGTTCAATATCTTAACAACTATATTTAGGATCTTCAGGACAGAACTCGGCTGGCATCAGTTGCCTTAGTTCTGTCCGAGGCAATGGACCAACATCAGTGTATTCATCTGAAGATTTGGCCTTTTGATTTTATCGCTGGTACATTTCACTTTGGACCCTGATAAATGCCTGCAGTCCAAGAGATTAACAAAAAAGTTTTAGGCACCGTCCCAAGACCAAATTAAATTAGTTCTGGACCCTGAACAAATGCAATTTTCAGCCTTTGCAACATTGCTGTCTTGGAAATTAAAAGTCCATGCTTCAGGGCACAAACTGGCCGCCAAGACGGGCAACTACAACATTCCTCTCCGTGATGGAAAAGCACACGATGAGGAAGGTGTTCTCCAGCAGTTCAGCTCTGATTCACTGCACCAGGAGACACACCAACAGAGACAGATCAATAGTCTGCTCAGTGCAGCTATTCCTGTGGCTTAAAAATTCATTCCTAGCACAAGACCTAGGCTGTCCCATGTGAAGCAGAAGTTATTTTCTAAGAAGCAAGCTTTGTAACAGAAACACTCACACGAATTTCCCTCTGCAGTTTGTATACACAAGCCTATGGGGCAGCCACAACATCCTCCTCCCATGCCCCCAGGACTGCTCCCACACAGACCTTGCTCTCTGTGGCATCAATCCCCTCCCCACAGCAGCAAGAAAAGCAGCAATACAGGCTTGGAAGAAAGGGCGTGCAGGAATTTTCTTCACCTGTTCTGTGCTGTTTGGGCTCATGCTGGACCCCACTGTATTCCACGAGCGTGCTCTTGTTGAAGGTTGCTTCTGACACCAACTGAAATGTGATGTTACTGTAGCATATGCCTGGCAGCCAGTGATTGAAAACTGTTTTACCTTTGAAGAAATCTGCAGAAGGTTTAAAGAAAAAAGCAGAAAGGGGAAAAAAAAAAAAAAAAGAGGATAATGCATCAAACGTTCACTTGCTGATAGTGTGACTGCACATGGTGAATGGGCAGTATTTTAGATGTTTAAACATTTTTCAGCCTGCTCTGAGACATGAAATTGTAATAATTCAGTTTGCCAACACTTTTCCTTGCTGTCAAAGCCACTTTGCTACCAGGAAAAAAGAAAGGAAAAAAACAAATAAATAAAAAAAAAAAAGGTCCAGCACAAGAAACATGAGCTGCTTTTCACCGGCAAGGGAACTGAATCTGGCAACCTGCTCGACATGACACTGAACATCTCCAAGAGCACCTGACAGCTCCTGCAGACCTTTAGCTGCTGCACGCAAGGCCCCTCTCTCTGGTGCTGGCCCAGGCACAGCACTGGGGACGTTCAGAGGGGCATCGCCCGCAACCTGCTGAGGGCGCAGCTCCCGGCCGCTCACACGGGAGGCTGGAAAAAACCCTCCTGGGGCTATCTGGCTGTGGGAAAGGTCGTGCAAGCTGATTAGTGAATCTCCTCATTTAGGCTGACTCTTTGATTTACCAGCAGCTTTAGCCCCACAGCCCCCGGAAGCATCTACTAGCTGAAGAAGAGAAAAATTACTGCTGGTATCCCTCTTGATCTCTGCAAAGGGGTCACCTATATTTCCTGCTATGATCCAGACTTTGCCCTTCCTACTTCTGGCATTTACAGCATTGAAAACGGGATTTCTAGCCCCACTTTGTATTGAGGCAAAGAGACTCCCAAGTTCTCTGACCTCCTTCCGGAGGTTTGTATCTCCCTCAGCTGACTTTAAAGAGTTTCCAGTGACCAGTCTTCTATTCTGGGATTCTTAATTCAGTGCCTAAAATTCAATTCAGCACCACTAAATTGCCCAAAGGCATTTTACTGCCACTGTGGGATGTTAAACCATTGGGGTTTCAGGGTCCACAGGGCATTTGGGTGCCTTCCTCACCTCTTAGGGCGCTTCCCATAGGACATTTATAGTCCCATTAATATCCCTGAGACAGACACTGTGCTTAAGCTGTACTGCAGGGCAACATAAACAAGTATATGAAAGGGTTCAGTTGCGAACAAATTAAAAAGAAAGCAGAATTTGCTCTTGTTTAGTTCATTCAGGTGGTTAGGTTGGTTGTTTGCTTAGGCTGACTGTCTAGACTGTTAGATTGATTGCCCTTGATTAGATTATTTTAAGAACATCGAAATTTCTATTATGCAGCAGGGTTTATTAGCTTAGGGACAACACAGAATGCTGCACTAATGTACTATACAGCATAGCACTGTGTCACTGCGTGGTGATACAGAACCACCAGGTTTGATCCTGTGCCAACAATCAGGTTTATTGAATAGGTTTCCCTGCTCTGGGACATCCCAGAGCTTTCCTATCAGCTACAGACCAAAGAGGAAACCTTGGCCAGAGGGAAGAGCCTGGGAGTTCTGTATTGCTTTGAACTGACACAGAAGCACCAGTGACTGGGGATGCCTTCCCAGGCTGATTTCAGACTGAGTACAAAATCCAGGCCACCAAGCCTCCCTCTAAAATCCAAAAGAAAGGGAACATCACTAGAACTAGGATTCTAGCAATTTAAAAATCCCAGGTGAATCACCAGCTCAATTCAAAGAGCCCTCCCTTACTTCACAATATAGAAGCTATTCTATAAGCACAGAAACACAAATCATTATACAAACATGTCAAAACCCCATGCAAGACCACTGTTTAAAACGTTTCCAGCAGAGTTAGCATTAAATTTTGGTGAAATAGTTTCCTCCTACCTTTGTACAGCATTGTTCGGTAGTCTTTTCCTTCCCAATAGCTTATATTTACCCTGGTAAAAACATTGTACTTCTCTGGGTACTGAATTTCAAACAACACTCCTGTTTCTGGAGATGGTTTGTAATCATAGATAGAAACATTGCTCACAGGAAGAGGTTCTAAAGGATACACAAACAAAAGGGAAAAAAAAAAGGAAGAAAGGGGCAGATTAATAGGCAAACCGAGTACTTTGCACATATAAAATACCAATGAAAAGAAATGGTTTTGTAGGTATGGCACAGGCAGTCTGAAATCTACCAGGTGATACTTGGGGCTTCACTGAGTTGTGGGGCAAAGCTACCTGGGACATTGTCAAAGCCAGTATTTTTATATTCCCCTCCCTTCAAAGAACATATCTTCTTAACACTTATGCTTTAACAGAAAAATTTCCATATTTGACATTAAAAAAATGTTATCCTTTAAGCACTCACAGTCATCACCGCAGAAACATTTTCATCTTTAATACTTGTCAATCATGTAAAAGTGCCCAGACAAAATTAACACAACAGTTGAAACTGCTTGTGACTTCAGTAGAAATGTAGAGCTTTTAAGATGAGCTGGGAAAATTATCAGTGTAATGGCCAAAGGAAAGCTGCATGAATAAAGACTTTCTATTTTGGTATCTATACATTTCTTTATTTCGTGAGTAGTTACACAGTCCCCATTCCTGCCATATGAGAGGGCCACCATCCTTATCTGTTTATCCACATCAAACTTGCATAAAATAAACAGTTCCCCTACCATTATTTTACAGATGAAGGACGGAGGCACAGAGTAGTAAAGTGGTTTATTGGAGGGCACAGGGAAAGCCTGTACATAGGAGGGAGGTAAGTCAGGAACTGTTGCTCTGGTGCTCTAACTCAGAGTCAGGTAGGCCACAAAAAGTAAGGAAAATATCCTGTGTCCTGTGATCTGAAATCCAGAACAGTGTAGCTCCATCAGCTGAGGAAAACCCTGTCAGTTCACTGCTGCTGGGAGTCTGGATTGTTGCTGACAATAAGAGAGTCACATTTTTATTCAGCCTTCTCTATTCATAAAAAAAACATAGAAAAACTAAAAAGAAAGAACACCTTTTGTTCAATGCTCTCCTCAGCAAGAAAAAATGGACAGTAACCCAGTTATCCTGTGGTTAGGAGGTCCAAGCAAGGTTATACTGTTAGCTGAAATTTGTCATAGTAACATATTTTAAAAGACATAGTTAATGCAATTATGCCTACATCCTTACAAAGATTAGCATGTTGATTTAAGTTCTTGAACACTGTAGGGGATCAGAGAGCAAAATTCAGGCTGTTGATTAGCACGGCCTTACAGGACCCGTTTGAGCTCAAAATTCTGCTGCCACAGGCCCTGGAGAAAACCTAATAAAATATTTTTCCCCAAAGAGTATACAGTCATGATGGGCAAGAGAAAGAGTAGATGAAATGGGAAGATCACTATCAGCATCAAAAGTGGAATTATCCCACGGGAGGTGGAGTAGGTTAATCAAAGATGGAAAAGCAAAACTGCAGTGAAAGAGAAAACTAAATCCCAATGACCAGCAGAGTATTTTCACTACAGCTTTAGGTTTCTAGGTGTGATGAGAAACAGAGAAGAAAAAACAACTGGGAATAAAACCATAGATGCAAAGAGGATCTCTCACCAACACCAATGTGTTGTCATTTCTAACTTTGCCAGAGTATGGAAATGCAAGAGTGTGGGATTATTAAACTATTTCTCATGGCAAAGGCACTTCATTATCTCCATCAGTATATAGTACATTTTACTTGTACATCAACCACTTAAAAAGAGAAACTTCCCATCTCACAGATACTAACAGGCACTTCAACAATGGCATCTGTGAAAATTCTGTTGACATTTCATGATAGCCTAGAAATAAACAGGAGTAAAGCAGAACACAGGAAACAAAGCCTACCCTCTTCTTTCTGCCGATGTTCTTCCCATCATTTATTCCAAAATAAATAGTGGGAATGACTACCCACATGACCAGCAGGTTCATATCACAGCTCACACAGCACATGAGAGTAGTTTAAATGTCAATAGCAATCTCTAAATAGCACAGTGCTTATGTGCAGTCATCTCTCACGTTAGCAGATGTGCCCTGGGCTTTCTCCTGCTATCTCATTCACATCTGAGGTCTCCTCATTCCTGAAAGAATTGCTAAAACTTTCTTATGCCACTGATCCAATTACCCCATTTATTCCTTCCTACAACAAATCAAATAAAGGATGGAAGCTATGTTCATTTTTAATCCAAATGATTTTTCCTCCTGATGCTTTGATTTAATTAACCAACAATTGAATTAAGCGGTAATCACCACAGACTCTCTTTCGTGTCGCTATCTTCCGCTCACTATCCTCTCCTTGCTCATGGCTGATGCTGGCAGAGCTGCATGAGTGACATAATGCAATTTAAAGATTCTTCCATTATCTTACTTCCTTCAGCACCAAATCTTCACATCAAAAACTATTTGTACACTGTGAAATTAAAAGAACGCTCAGCGGATAACCATCATGTTCTGTCTTTCACTTAGTAACTGCTCCTAGGGTTATTAAAATTAAAGAATATGTAAAACGCCACTCTTTACTATCTATATTTATAATTCAGAGCATAAACAGTCTGGTCTTTTTTAATTTTACTATTTTCAGCGTTTAGGATCCAGCTTGACAGAGATTTTTGTGGCTGTCAAGAAATAGCCTAAATAAAGTGGAACCACAGAAATATAATACTTAGAGCTTTATAAAAGCTCTGTAGTACACTGAAGTCATATTACAGAAGGGATTTAGAGCATTTCAATGTCCCTCTAATAGTTTAAAGTACCTCTTCACTTACAATCTCTTTATTTTCAGACTTGGAGACTATATTACACACACATAGACAAGACTGCAGGATCAAGACCTGAATTTGCCATTTTTCTTAGTGTCTCAGAATCTACTGCTTCTGTAGCAAGTGCTTTCCCATTTTAACTGTTTACAGGAAACTCAAATTCTCTGTTTAGCCTGGACTTCTCAGCATTTTGCATTTAGCATACAACTTGCATTACACAAGCACCAAGACAGCATAATAAATGTGCCTAACATCTTCTTCAAGTGCCCTGGAAAATTCTAAATGCTAAATCCTCCATTAATGTATTCAATTTGTGTCAGATGCATTAATATTTGCAATTCAGGGGGGAAAAAAGTGCTGGGAAAATAAATACCATATTTCAATCCAAATAAACTTGTTTGTAATACGTGTAGATTGGGTCACTCTACAAATTGAATTAATGATTGATTATTACTGTAGCTTAGAATACAGCATTACATGTGGGACTGAGATCTCTTGCTTCTCATATTGGAACACAGATTAATGATTATTTACCTCCATATTGTGACTTTTATAAAAAAGATGCCCCATTAACGGAGTGACCTAACCCCCACAGGTAATTCCCTTTATTCACAGAAGGAAGTTGTGAATTATGTAATTTTCTCCTCAGGATGACACTATTTATCTGTGTGATTACTGTGAGTAGGGCATAGCCAGGCAAAGCTTTCATTACACTGTAAACTTTAGGATGTTTTATCTCTTGTTAGAAAGAAACCATCTTTGAGATTAAAGAAGCTGTTGTTCAATACTTTGGGAACATAATGCTCAAGTTTATGATAGGTAATAGTGATATTGTGCTATTGCTTAAGAAGAGGAAATTTAAGTGGAAATAGTGTCTGAGCAATCATGACACATAGTGCAATTTCTACATGGCCACATAGGGTGATAAATAAAAAGATGACACAGCTTAAAAAATGTTGTCACAAGAACAGAGGCGTAGCTATTGTTCTTGAACAGATTTAGGCCAATTGTTTAGATCCTCCTTACAATGAAAATTACAGCAGGAAATCACATGGTTGCAGATCTTTCTGTTCCTTTGATTCTGACAGAGAAGTTTTCTCACCGTAAAAAGAGGATAACACGGTTTATTTGCTGGGAAAAGATGAGCACTAATGGACCTAGATGCTGTTCTGAGTTACATTTCAAAGTTAGGGCTGCCACAGATAACTGGCCTTTTTAAAGGTGTTTCACGTCATCTTTTAAGAAAGAAAGACATGAAGGGCTAAAGTTTCACATTTCATTAGGGAAAAAAACCCTGAAGCTCTGAATTAAAGAACTCTGATCCATTAACAAGCCAGAGGAAAGGATTGGACTTGCTGAATCACTTCCTGCAGCATCTGGCACAATGACAGTGGAGCATTAACTGGGTCTAATGCCAATTACTTTCTGAGGGCTGGAGATCAGAGTCCCAGGCAGCAGCTGTTGGCCTCTGGAGGAGAATATTTCTGTAGGAGACACAGAGACAGAACTCTCCCCAAAGGGAATGTATTTCACAGTCATGTATGTAGGGAATCATTGGTTTTTGAAACAATGAGATATTTTACCACTCAAAACTCCTAATCATCAGCTAAAATAAAAGCCAGGCAGAGCTGCTCTTAATTACCATCAGAGATCCTCAGATCCGGATTTCTCCAATTCCCAGCAGAGACACATTTTTTCCTGAAGCACACAATAGCTTTGCAATGTACTGCTTTCCCCATTCCTTCAAATGTATAAACATTTTTTCCTTCACAATATGAAGTTGGCAGTGAATATGGGAAAAAAAAAAAAAAAAAAGCAGAAGATGGTATATGGGTATGACTTACCCTGGGAAGAATAAAATAAGGCTTCAAGCCCAGAAAATGTAGGATGAGTGAGTGAGAATATCAGTCATCTATTTTACAGATGTGCCCTTTATTTATTTCATAAACTACTTTAAAATCAATTAGTAATAAGGTGGAATTTTCAGTCAAATATCTCAAAACACTAAATATATTATATGAATTCCAGAGTTACTTCATCCCCATTGAAAAGCCAAAGCTCCAAGAGCAGAGGAAAGCAGGACTGAAGCAGTTGTGTTAGATACCAGAACTACTTCAACATTGTCCAGACTGAAGACTGGAAGGAAGGTCACTTCGATAGGAACAGCACAATTGCTCTCACAGGAATCTAGCCTGGAGGGTGAGATTCTCACAACTGTTCTGGTCAAAACCATTGCAAGATCTTTAAACAGCAGTCAGGGTTTCCATTTTTCTCCTTCATTGAAGTACTGAGCCCACTTTGCTGAACACAACTTTGCTACAGAATGAGAAGCAAAAAGCGCTATTTTGTGCTAAATTGCCATGTTACAGGTTTCTTATCTAAGAGTTTTCAAATAGCTCATCCTTTTCATTACAACAGTCTGGACCACAGAGCCCAAAGGAGGATCTCCTATAGCTTGTGGTGGTTTTGATTAACATGAGAAAACCCTGAAATTATTCTAAGCACTGAAAATCAGAACAGTGCAGTCTTGTAGAAAAGGACCAAATTAACAATGGAAACCTCGAAAGGAACATATACACATGAATATGTGCACAGATGACATGCTCACCTGCAAGGCAAGGAGGTGATCCAAGACAGCCAGGATGGCTTCATTAAGGACAAATTGTGCCTGACAAATCTGAAGGTTTACACTGAATATGAGGAAAAACTTCACTGAAAAGGTGGTCAGGGCATTGGAATAGGCTGCCCAGGGATGTGGTTGAGTTGCCATCCCTGGAAGTGTTCAAAGAATATGTGGAGGTGGCACCTGGGGACGTGGTCTGGTGGTAAACTCGACAGTGTCGGGTTAACAGTTGAACTTGATTATCTTAGAGGTGTTTTCTAACCTAAATGATACTATGATTCTATGTTATAGGTATATTTATGTGACGTGATTTTGTATTTTTATGTGTACATATTTATGCCTATATATTTATATAGTTACACATATATATGCTTATATATAATGTATAAAATATACATTTTGTTAGTTTTTCAATGTTTTTCTGGCCAGAAACCTTTAAGGGGTAAAACAAAAGCCTTCTCTTAAATGGGTTCTTCTCTTGTTTTTTCTTGCCAATCCCATTAGATGTAGCATATTGACAGTAGACATGAACAGGAGGAAGGAAATGTCATCAGGATAAGGTATTGGAAAGCAGAGGTCTTTCAAGACTCTCTCTGAATTTCTAAGCAGGCAATGTCTTTGAGGCACCTTGGTCTCATTTTGACAAGCACTTTTTGGGTACAGCTCTGTGTGAACCTCCAGCACACATCGAAAGGCTGGATCTCCTTTGCAGACTCCAGGATATCCCAAAAAAGCTCTTGTGAGCACTGCCTTGGGAATAACCACATTGGCATCAATGGCCATCCTGCTTGATTTATTTTGTGGCAACCTAATGAATGGGGTCGATCTGCCACTGGTAAAGCTCTCCTGACACCAATGGAGCTAGAACAGGAATTAATTTGATACTGGCAGCTAATTGCAATGTGCCATTTTTCATGTGTAAGATACAGATGGAATAATTTAGATAGGTACGTATCTTTGCGCGATTAAATTAAATAAACCAAGAATATTAAACAGTCAGAGAACATAGGGCAAAAAGAAAAATACAAATCTATCCTAATTATTGCCTGCCCAAAAATCAACTTAATTGATAGTTATAAAATTATGCAAAACAGGCAATGGACAATACCAATAAGATGGGGAAAAACCCAACAACAAACCAAATACCACCTCATACATTTTTGTTGGAGAAAACAGCGGTCACTACAGGAGTTTTAAGATCTCTTCTCAAAACCTGAAGGGTATGAAACACCTGGAAAAGCCCACCCTGTCTTGACATTCCAAATTCACTTTCAGTTCTGTAGCCTTGTGCTCCGAAAGATGAACTTAGGAGCAAAGGCTGCTACACGAGAGCCAGCACTCATCAGTCTGCCTGACAGAAAATACCGCAGAGGAGATTGGATCCTTTCCCTTCCAAAGCTCACAACTTACAGCCTGCTTTTAGGGTTCAGCACAGCATCCTTCAATGCTGCCTGCAGGATTGCCCTTTCCACTCCATGGTTGTGTCTCTGCTGAGGCAAAACCGGAGAAACCCGCTGTTGTCTCTTTGTTACGCGCTTCCCGCCGGCAGCGCTGGCCGAGTGCCGGAGCCACCGCTCCTTCCCAGGGCTGGGGCGGCAGCAGAGGCCGCAGCAGGAGACCCCAGGGTGCTGCCAGCACCCCCCCATCAGACAGGTGGTGAAACCATGGAGCCTTGGGGGAGGGAGAGTGACACAGGACATGCCCTTGGAGCCGTCAGCCTCACGCTTTTCCAGGAACGCCTTGTGGAAACCTCTGAGCCAGAAACGGGAAACCTGGCTTTGGTGGGCTGAGTGATTCTGGCTTCCTTCTTCCTTCAGAGATTCCCTGCACAGGACCCTGTGCACCATCTGCCAGCTTGGAACACACCTTCCCTGCTACCAGAGAGCCTCATGGGCTCTGGAAATCAAAGAGCAATGAGCCCTGCAGCACAACTGCAAATGCAGCAACCAAAACCTGATAAAAATGCATAGTGAGGCTTTTTTTTTTTTCTTTTCCCAGTGGTATATGATAACAGATGCTTTAATTATTTTCTTTGAAGAAAACAAACATAAAATAGAAAATTGGGTTACTACTTTGCTTACAAGGTTAAAGCAGTCAAAGGAAAGGAAATTCAGGCTGCCTGTGAACCCTGAAATTGTTTGGTACTTGCATTACCCAACAACATGATACTTTTCCCATGGGACCCTTCATGGTTTTCCTCACCAGGGCACAACTTGAGTACACAAGAGAAAGAAGAAGTAAAGAATGTATAAGAGAAAGAGAAAGTGAAAGAATGAAAGAGAAGTGAAGAATGTATAGATAATGCAAAATCTTGTTACTCCTAAATTTTAGGCACCTCACTCAATAACACATGAACCTACTTTAACATGTTTAGAATGCTATTACCATGGATGGTGTTTCCTCATCGACACTATAACACAGGAACAAAAAATCATAATAATTTCTCAGATAAAATACAACTAAAACTGTTGTATACCCATAAAATCCAAGGTGCCATTTAAGAAAAAAAAAACAACTCAGAGAATTAGTCTGGCTCCATCTAAACAGACTTTTGTCATCTTCCAGATGAAGAAATCATTTTATATTTTATAAATTGTTTTCAGTTTCCAGATTGGCACATGGAACCAGTCCTAGATCAACCTCAGAGCCAGAAGCACAGCTGGAAAACTGTGGTAGTTTGTATGGCGACAGAGCAAACAAAATCACACATCTCCCCCAGGACCAATGCACCTGGAAATAGTAAGAGACAAATACTACAAATGTGTTCTCCATCACAAACACCTTCAGCTGTACTGGCAGAAACACATGGGTTTGGTGGCTGGTGTCTGCTTTCCAAGTTTAGTATTGCTTCCATATATTAGCAATCAAAAAACAATGTTATAGCATTTGAAACAGAATAAAACTCACGATATAAGAGGAGTGCTTACACCGAAATATCAGTCAACACTTGTCATGCCCTTTACTAGATTTTTGGAACTCCTGGTTCAAAGGGCTCAGGATGAACATTTGAAAGGGGGGGTTCATTCATCACACTGTTTTAGTTGTTACACCTCAGTGTTCAGGAAGGGTCAGCCAGGGGAAACCTACAGCCTTGCTTTTCTTTTTGCCCACACCTTACGAATTTTCACACACACCTTGTCAAGACTTCTTCCCTACTGCTCTCACACAGGGATGCATCCTACACACAAATGCATCAGAACCCACTAAAAAAACCCAGCGACCACCCAACCTTCTCCACAAGAACTTCTGGGGGAAAAAAACCCACAGACACAGACAAGAAACGGAAGAAAAGAAGAAGATGTTACTTACTGGTTAACACAGTGATTGATCTTGCTGACTTGGAAACCATATTTGAGTTCACTACCAAGAGAGTCACTATGTAATACAGGCCATGGTATTTGGCATTAAAAACCACAGGGGCAGGTAAAGTGCTATTGAATTCGTCGAACTGGAAAAAGTAGTTCTTGGATTCTCCAGCTATCTTCACAACATATACAGAGGATGAGCTCACCACATCTGATGCTTCCAGGGAGACAATGATACAATTGTCTTCTCGGACAGCAACTTGGAAAGGTTCTGCATTCTACGAGACAAGAATAAAGAGTTTGTTGAAGTAAAATCTAGTACTTTACTTTCACCTATTTCCCTTGTTAGTCATAAGGTACTCATGTTGTATTTGCAATAAAGTTACACCTTATATTCTACAGGAGAGTTAACATTGAACAGGAGCAATTTTCCAGGCTGCAATTCACAGCCAGCCGAAGTCCACAGGTATCTGATTATCAGAGGCCAGTCTCTGCAGCAGAGGCTGGACCCTGCTGTGTGTTTTCTGATACTCCAGATACTCCATTCCTTATATCCTGAGGAATAAAGTCCCTGTCATCCTTTCATGAGGAAAGGTGAAGTAGAGCAGAAGAAGGATGAGATTGTAAAGGGTATCAGGGGCAAGAGGATTTCCAACAAAGCCTCAAAGTCATTTAAATCCCCAAAGAAAGAGGTGATTAAATCAAGACTCTTTTATCTTGCAGAAATAGGATCATATATTCCTCGATGCAGTATATTCTGAAAGCCTACAACTGAAGAATAATTTTTGTTACTGTCTAAGCTTTTCTAAATACGCCTATTTCAGCAAGTACCAAGAGATAAGCAGCTCTCACCACTATGTCCACAGTTTTAGCCGGCACTTTTCTTAAGCTACAGCATTTAATTTTCGATATTTCTTTTATTTGTAGTAGAGAGAAAAGAGCAATTTAACCTTGTTTTCATGTATCATGAGCATGTTAAGCCGCTTCCAGATGAAAACACTTTCCTTTTCATTAATTTCAAACCAGCTGTCAGGAGAAGCACTTGTTCTCCACAAGATTTTCAAAACAGATTCATGCTAATTAATGAGAAGGAAAAGTTCAAGCTAGCTTTTAAGAGCTGCCTTTTTGTTTATTAGACCACACCACAGCTTATAATTTTTTTAACACCCCCTCCTCGTGAAAAATGTAATATCTGGTATTTTCAGTTCCCATTTCCACAGTGGTTTTTTCCTTCATATTTCACAGAGCAAGATATCTCAGGGAAAGGTGGAAAAGCAAGGTTAGTTTGCAACTTCTTCAATTAAGTTGTTCCTGTACCAGAGAGCTAGAGACCTCCTTCAGAGGTCTGACTACCTCTTATTTTCTTGCGGTTTTGTTTAGTGGGAGTTCTTCCATGAAAACAGTATTTCAGGGATTTATGCTGCAAGAACCAGGATCCCTATTTGAAATTCACACATACGGTGTCGCCAACTCCTGGCATTCAAAAAAAAACAACTCAAAAAAGCCAAAACAAAACTAAAAACCAGCATAAACAACCACCACCAACAACAGAAATAAACCCATCAAGAATAAATAAATAGTTCTAGGAGTGTAAGATTTAAAACAGGAATGGTTTGTCTTTACATGTATTCATTGTATTATCATTGGGCTTTGACATTTACAGTGTACCTAAGGTTACACCACCCTAGAGGCAAAGCCACAGGCTTGGGATAAAGGCCCTAAGCAAACCCACTCACCTGATCCAACAGGAGAACAAGGCACAAAGCATATAATCAGTCCAACCCAAATAGGATAACCTGTCTAGACAGCTCCAAGCCTGAGATTAAAAATAGAGGCAATGCAACTTCAGCTGCTGATTTGAGGTTTATTTCAGTTAGTCCTTTAAAAAATTACTTTTAAGTTGTTAAAATTGTATCTGCCAATGCTTGCAGTGGGGGAATATTTTGGTGTGGAAGGCTGGGTAATTTTTCACAGATGGCAAAGCAATTGTTCCAAGAAGGTTTATAATGTAAGACTACAACTACATAAAAGCTTCCATGTGTTTTCCTCAGCCTCAGCTGAATTCAACAGGCTTACCCTTGAGTAGATCAAAATTCTACATTTCAAGTGGTTGCATTTTGCCTTAAATCCCAGTCTAGCATTTGGATTCACACAGACTCAAATATTTAACTGGGGATTATGCTTAGATCTGGTCGAAACCAAGCAGAGGTCCTCTTATCCTTCTTCCTCCCTGTTTTCTTTCCACTAAGAAAATGTGGAATCAATCCTACTTCAGCCCTCCTGGTGGGGGAAGACAGGAGAAGGAAGGCACAGGTGAGCTGGCTCTCCAAAAGCACGTACACTATTGCATCACAGAAACCGTAGTTGTCTTCCAAGACCAAGCAAGGACTCAGCAAGGTTATTTCTACATACTAAGCTTGAAGTTCATGTGTAATCCCACAGAAATCTGTGGGTTTTGACCTTCCAAAGACTTGCATTTGAATGCTTCACTAGAGGAAAAAGAATGGTGTTGTCTCTAAAATTATTCTGGCCTTCCCTTGGTCTTGGCACTGAACTCCACAGCACTAACTCCACGTGCCTACCTTGCTATGAAGAACCAGCCAAAAGTGCCAACAAACAGTTCAAGCCAAGTTCCTTATAGCTGGTTGTACTATAAATCATTTGCTATGCTAATCAAGTACAGCTGAAAACTAAGCATATAATTGCAGAGTCATGGACATTTATTTCTAGGGTATAATAAGATGCTTTCAGAGAATGCTCAGATGGGTTGTGATTTTACTCTTTGATTCTTCCATGGGAATTGTATTAACCATGATGAAGACTGTACTTTTATTTTTTTCCCTTGAGCGTTTTCATGAATCCACAGCAAGCACCATTGAGCAAATGATTTATGAGCCTTCTTCAACAGCTCTAACACAATTAGCATGGAATGCCTCTGCTAGCTAAATAAAACTCTCAGACATTTGCTATTGTTACCTATGACACCTATCTGGGGTAAATAGCTTTTTTTGAGTCCTCTATCACCTTAAGCACCTGGGGATTGTGAAATGATATCTTCCCTCATCCGTGTGCTTGTCCAGGTGCTTTGCTGCCATGATGCATTTTTTGAGGGCCATCTCTAGCAGCCGTGTGTCCCACCCAACCCCCAGTGTGCCCACCTGCAGGATGCACCCCTCTCTTGAGTGGCCCCTTCCCAGTGATTATGTGTCCCTGTCCCACACCTCTGCGTGCTCACAGGCTTTCCAGCTGCTGCGTGCACGGGACACATGGTTCAGGGGACACATCTGTTCTTTATTATCCACTGGCTCTTGAAATAACTCTTAGCCTTTAATTTCATCTTCTAATACCGGAGTGGCAGATAAGAGATCAATAAAAAGAATCGGCAATTAACATGTCGTGAGACGCAATCATTTATCTCCTTTGGAACATGGATTTCACTTGGGCAGTGTTTTAAAAGAACAGACCATTGTGGTCATCCTTTCTTCCAAGTTGGACGAGGTCAAGGTTACCAGCCAGCACTGGGCTTGTGATTTTGAAAAGAAGGCTAAGAAAAAAACCTGAGTATTTTCTCTAAGCACCACTGGAAGTGACAAACGTGTCCCACTTAAATAGATTGTAAAGCCAGTGTGTCTTAAGACTGACAGCATCAGTATGGTAAATACACATTTCATTACTTCTGGTCAGCTACCCCCAGGATTTAATTTGCTGGTGTCACAGCTTGAGCGGCTGTTTCATGCCTGTGGGGAAATTTGGCAGGGCTTGTGCATTCAGAACCAAATGATTAGCTCCAACTTCCTTCCTAGTTTATTATTACAAGCTCGTGCCACGATAAAGCACTTGGAAGAAAAAAAAAGGAGGGGGGAAGTAAATCCCACAATGTGATGCCTGTTCACAGTCATTTCCAGGGCAGGGATGAGTCATGTTAGTGGAATTTCCAGCCAATAACCAGGTTCCAATTAAAATAAAAAGGAAGGGGAGGCAAGGAGATATACAACATGTCAAATAAACAACACCCAAGGAGTAATAGGAAAATAAATGGTGTGCAGCAGAGTTCAGAGTCCTTTTTCCAGAAGTTTATATCCTCGGTTTATTTCCATATAACAGAATGAGTTTTGCACATGAGGAAGAGATCAAAGCTGCAAAACAACTGCAAATTTTAAGTACTCTAGCTTCTGAATGTCTCATTCTGAAACATATTGTGCCAGAACCCAATTACCAGAAGTGCAAGTAGTTACAAGTTCTGCTGACTTTAAGAGGATCTGTGGACACTCATCAGCTCTGTAAAATTAAAGTACTGGTAACTGCATCTCATTACCTAATGCCAGACAAGTGGAACTAAAATCCCAAACAAATCTGACTTTTGTCAGCTTTTATGGAGTAAATCCTGCAGCATCACAGAATTTTCAAAGTGAGCATCTGAAATCCCAAAGCAGGAACAAATTTTAAAACTATGAGGATCTACTTCTTAGGGTACCGTACTGATCACCTACTGTATGATGTTGGATAAAAATAACATCCCTGCAAGTACAAGAAAATATTGAACACTCTATCCAGACCTCTTGGGTGAAATACTGGCTACTCTGTGAGTGATTCTACTACACTCAGATATATCTCGTCCTGGAGGCCAATAATGCTAATTTCATTCTAAATCATATGATGACTCATTCTCACCACACTTCATCCTACTTAATCTTAGGGACTTAAATGGAATGACTAAGCCAGGATGACCTTTTCAGACAGAATACCTGTGGATTCATCTAAGACTGGAATTACTTCTGGAAATGCACTAAACAGCCAAAGGGCTGATGGTCCCAGCTTGGCAATATTCCTGCAGTCCTCTGTCACTGGGTGCAGTGAGTCCAAGTCTCATAAAAAAGAACAGCCCTGGGATCCAGATTTCAGGATCCTGGCCTCTGCTACAGTCTTGCAGTGGTACAACCACAGACAGAACATAAGAAATAAACAGCATTGCAAAATATGCTCCCTTGGAATTGCTAGATATCACTATTAGCTACTAGAGCTCAAACAATATAGGTAAAGACATCCTAAAAAAAGCTAGGGAAGTACATCCTAAACTTTCCACATGTTCCAGTGAATTCTGCAGCAGGCACAGACTTGAGTGCTGACTGCAAGAGGAAAGGATTGTTTGACATGATCTTCAAAAGTGTGGAGTGTAACAAAAATGTTACACACAGCCTTCTGACAAAAATGTAAAGACTTTTGCAAAATAAGGATATTTATTTCTAAGGCTTTTGTTTTTATCTACACTTTCCCACAGGTCATGTAAAGATCATCCCTCAATAAACACTCTTCAGAAGAAATACTCCATGGGAAAAAACCGAAAATCTGTATAGTTAAGATTTTCCATGCAAAAAGGAATATTTTAACATAAAAAGATAGCAAAAGCTGTGGTTCTCAAAAATTTATGGTTTGTGATTCAGGTTAACACATCATTTCTGGCATTCTGCTCTATGAATAGTGTCCTCAGCCCTGTTGCTATTCTGAGTCTCAAAAAGCCAGTAATAACAATCCGCTGGTCATGTTTTATAAATGAGCTTCCACATTTCTTTGCTCTGGGAGACAGCTCTAAAGGGACAAGTATTTTTCCCCATCTCTGCCCACAAATGCAGAACATGGGGGTGGGTTTTTTTCAAGCAAACATCATTATGGTATGTACAGCCCACCACGTTTTGCTGCCATTCTGAATTAATATCCTGGAAGGAAATATTTCTTCACACAATCAACTGCTACTACAACAGCATAAAGTAGGTTCCAGAATGCTAATTTCAGTAAGGCTAACATCTTATGTATGCCACTGTTAACAGGTCCAATACTTGATAAATTATTGCTAAATATGTACTTCTAGCCCATCTTTCTGGTGCAGAGGGCAAAATCCATGCACAGTAATTCAGAGGCCTTGATGTTAACAAAGTTTAAAACTATGTTAGGATTTCTAGGACGGCATTTACCCCTGTTAGTGATCCTGACTGCACATGTGCACCCCAAAAACAACTTGGGAATCACACCCAGCAGACCCAGTTTGGTTTGTCTCCACTCTAGGACTCTAAATTTGGAGTCCTAAATCTAGGACTCTAGATTTAGCTTTTCCCTAGTGCTAAAGTTATGTCATAAAGCATAATTCTGCTGAAAGAAAATATGATTTTGGTTCCCTTCCCCAACTCAGATCTTTATGGAGATCTGCAATTTATCTCTGCAATTAAAGTTTAGACATCCCTTGTGGATGTAGCCAAACACATGCCAGATGAACCTTGTGCTATAATTAAAATGCATCTTCCCTCTTGAGCCTGTATGTGAATAACAGAAAATGAAAAAGGGCAGAGGAAATATATCACGTTGCCTCAAATCCCTTCTACCAAAATGGCCCTTCTCCAGTCAATCCTTCTTCTCTGGGACAAGAATGAGAGCAAACTTCTGCCTGAACCAATGGTAAAATGATCAGAGTTGAACATACGCCAGGTGGGAGGTGTTGGTTGGATCCTCTGCTAAATTCCAAAAAGAACAAGTAGGGGGAAAGGAAAAGAAAGATAAACTCCATGTACACATTATCCTAAGAACACACACACTCTACAGCAATTAAGAGTAAGAGCTCTCACAGCACAGCATCCACAGAGTAAAACACCTGCCAGCACGGTCCAGTGTCCGTCCCAGAAGGGAGGAGGAGCGGATCACCTCATGACAAGGCTGAAGGAGAAGGCAGAGTGAATAAATTAAGGCAGATTTTGAAGAATTTGACTATCAGAAAGAAGTCTCTCCTTCCCTTGTGAGAAATAGTCTCCGAGGTGTCTTACACTGCAAAGTGCCCTGTTGGAAATGAGAGGGAACACTGGGGATGTGGGTTTTGGGGATGAAGGAGAAATTCATTCATGCTGTTCAGTCCTTCAGCTCCAAAAATGTGGATTCACCTCTGCCAATAGGAAGTCTGTAACAGAAGCTTCTGATGCTGAAACAGCTTCTGAACAGCTACTGAAGCTGAAAGGTGACACTAGGAATTTACACAGAAAACTCCTGATGTTCAACAGAATGGGAAGACTGATGTTGCATCATGAGAAAACCATTCCAGCAGTGTTGTGCAGCTGAGATGAACTGGACTGGCCAGGAGCCAGCTGAACTTCATGCTACATGCTTTGGCAGAGAGTATGACAGAGAGGTAGAGACAGACCTGATGGGTGCTGCAAGAGTGGAAAACGCCTCAATTTTGAGTTCAAAGGGTGCATATATACCCCTCATATGTGCACAAGTGAACTATTCTTAAAGGCAGAATGCAATGCTTTGCTAACTTGCATTATCTATAAAGAGCACAGCTGAGAGGAAGTTAAGAGTTCTCTCTTGTCAGAGAAATCAGAGACCAAAGTGCTTATCAAATTAATTTGTAATCACAAAGCAATGTAAGGGAAAATGGTGGAAGAGAACAAGACTTTCTCTTCCCCCCCCCATGCTAATCTATAATAAGAGAACAAACTAAACACAATGAATTTACTTGTAGATAGGGTCTATTCCAGATCCTAATTCTTTGTTCCATATCTGCAAATGTTTTAAAAGGGGATTAGGCACCAAAGTACCCTTAAGTACTTTCAAAATTCTGAGACTACTAGAGAGGTTTTGAAATTTGAANAAAAAAAAAAATCAATCCTGTTCCAAATCCAGTTTTGTGACATGAAGAATTCAAAGGCAGATGTGGGGTACACTTTGTCCCCATCTAAGTCTGCTGACTCCACTTTGGTCTGGTGCTCACCTTAAACAAGTGGTCTGCCTCATTGCTGGTCATTTTTCCATGACCCCCCTGCCCCTCAGCTCCCCAGGAAAAAAGCTGCAAACACCCACCACCCTTTCTTCAATGGTCACAGGAGTCAGGTATGGTCTGGAAAACCTAAGACTAAATCCAGATCAGCAGTTTTCATATTCTGTGCTTACTACCCTTCTTCCCTGAGCCATAACTGTAAGGTGGCTATGGCTGTCCCTGAAAGATTGCTTACTCAGGTTCAAGTGCAGGTTTATTTCGTTTTCAGATCCAAGTGGAACCTGATGTTTTGCACTTTGATTAGCTTGTGGTGTCCCTGTGCTCTCTAAACTGGCAAGAGATGAATAGACAAGCTGCTGAGATTTTCCCTTGTTATTCATATACAGTTTCTGCAGATGAATGGCATTTGTTCTTGCTGTAGTATTTTCTGTCTTAAAGTGTGTGTGTGTGATTGTTTTGCTTGGTAGGGTTTTGGCTGTTTTTTTGCTTCTTTCTAACCTGTGCTCAAAAGGAAGCAAACTGACAGTGCCATTTCCCTGATTACTAGCGAGAGATGAGCTCTGTAACTCTTTGCACAGCACAGGGTCAATTGCAAATCCACACGGAACATTTCAATTGTAGCTACAGCCTGATTTTCCACTCATTCCTAGCGTGGCTTTAGGCTCAGTTCCACCGTTTGGACCGGTCTGATGAGTCCATACCCACAGAAGGATGCTCTGTCACACTGGCGCTGGCAGCGTGCTGCTCAGAAGCCATCAGCACTCCCCAACCCCAGAGCTGCCAAAGCTCAGAACTTGCTGCTGCCCCTTGCCCCACAGGGAGGGCTCCAGCAGGATTTATCTGGCCACAGGGTATCGAGCATTTCGTTTTTAGCACAACTGCCACAGGCTGACCTGAAGGAAGCGGAAGAGAGGAGTGAACACAAAGAGCTCAGGAGACAGAGCCAGGAGCCTCAGCTGCTGGAAAGTCCTTCCAGAGGTAAAAGTGCCACCCCACCTGCCCAGAGGAGACTGGCCAGGGGACAATGACTGCCATTGCCTAAATGAGGACATCTCAAAGACTTGCTGGCCAGAATTTTTGTGATGAGACTTCTGCACTTAGTGCGGGATTGATCTGGCTTCATTTTATCACAGTAAAAATTGTGTGTGTGTAGTCAAATCTTATCATCCAAGTTTCCTCTGTGCTCCATAGGGAGAGACGGATCTGAAAAATTTGATTTACCCACTTAACCTTAAACAAGCTGCCTTCTGCAGATGCTTGTCTCTCTCTGTGCACCTTCCATTTAAACATCAAGAGGCAGATGAGACCAGAAACAGCTGTGTATGGTATGATGGCAGCTGCAACTCAGATGTGTAAAGCCCTTTTTACGTATTATGGCTCCTACTCTTTCTCTGTCCAAATTGATATTATAGGGTTTAAATTTTGTTTAGCTATTCTCTTTTTCAGCAGTATAGAAGTGCATGATGGCCGTGACCTGAGCAAGGCAAATAACTTTAAGCACACAGGAGGTCCTGCTCAGCAAAAGATGTAAGCATGTCCATAAATCCTTTGCCTCTGTGACAAAGGCAGGGCCTGAGTACAAGGAATCAATCAGGAGATCAAGGTCTCTCTTCTGGAGCTGCCAAAGACTGATAACCCCCTGAAACTTCCTTCTAATTTGTTTTGAGTCTTTTATGAAGTGAGGTTGCTAAAAAGTCGTTGAAAGAATAAGAGAAGTCTTGGTCTCTTAGGTGATGCTGAGCCTCCTGTTCTGCAGGTTTAGTGTTCTCCTCACAGAAATTATTATTCCTTGCTGTGGTCATGTGGTTTTTACACTTGGCTGTTATTCAGTGGCCAACAGGGATGCAGTCAAACCATTACAAATACATTCATCAGCCTAATATCTCAGGCTGAGGTAGCTCAGCAGTAATGGTATGGAGAGTATACACATTAAATTTCTGTCTGGTTTGGCAGCTACGTACCCTGCGAGTGCAGAGTTGAAAGAATTAATACCCAACAGAGCTTTTCCCCAGGCATGACAATGGCTAGCCTGGCAAGAGAAAGCTTAATAAACTGAGAGATGAAATCAGCTGAGAAAAGGCTGTGTGGAAACCAGCAATGAGAAGTCTGTTCCCTACAGCAGAATTGACTGTAAAACAAAAATACAAATTTTCAGAATGCTGTTTCCTCATTTTAACTCAGGATGCTAAACCTCTGTAGTGTCTTCTGAATATTTTCTGTGTCTTTCATCTTCTGAAAAGGATGAATTTATGAACAGCATGACCTTAAAAGAGTCAACATGTGCTTTTCCCAGACATACACCAAATATTTACTGAGCTTTATTTCATAGGCATTAACTCATTGTTAATATAAAAAGCTTTCAGGCTGCTAGACAATGCAATATGTAATCCTACCATTCTGACATTTAAGAATACACACAGTTTAAAAGTGACAATTATTTTCTTTCCTAGTTAGCTTCTAGATATGAGCTCACCATGTATTTGCTTATGCTATAATTTTCTTCTTCCATTTTATGAAGTATTTTTGTTGCTAGTGAAAGGGAAGGACAAGGATGAAGAATGATGACACGGATATTTTTTTTTTTCTTTTCTCTTCTATTTAACTCACAGCAAGTGGTGCTTCTACACATAAACACCGTTCATTTTGCATTATACTAATCCAGGCAAAAAATACATTTAACCTGGTTGTCTGAGTGCCATTTGCAGGTCTTAGTGTGGTAATTTCTCAATAACTATAGTGTAAATATGCAAATCTCTCTTATCTCATCAACTCATGCATTTCAAATTCATGCAATACATACATTGCCTAAGGTCTTATCCAGCTCTTTGACTGAGCCAAAATATTTTTCATGATCCTCCTGGGAGCACACCTGCCTGTACTTTAGAATTACAAAACTGATGTGGCTCTTTTTTCCTAAAAGTGACCATAAAAATGTCACTAAGAAAGTTTTGTAAATGTATATGGTGTCCTATAAATATTGTCCTATATATTTGTCCCAGACAAATATCTACAATATCCTTCAAAGAACCAGAACTGGGCACCAAGGTATTTTTTAAGTTAAATGTGCACCCTTAAACCTCTCCACCTTCACAGCACGGTCCTTCACCTACATGTACAACAGAAAGATGTAAGAAAAGGCACACTGGCAGCACTGGGCCCCTGTGGTAACAGAAGCAGCTTCATCTCCAAGCCAAATGAGTGGCTTCTCTTAGTTATTTATAGCCCTCTTAAATTTTAATTACTTTATTTACTTATTCTCTGCCAGGTCCCTACTGACAGCATTTCAGTTTTCCCTTCTCTTCCACTCCAGTGTGCTCATACAGCAGTGAAAGCCCTTTATTACCAGTATCAGTCTACAAGGCTGTTTCTCAGCTCAGGCTTACTCTGGATGCAATTTTTGCCACCAAACTCAGGTGCCAGGAGAGCCAATGGACAGAAGTATGCTCCTGACCAAGCTGTCTCCCACCAGCCTTTAGAAATTCAAAGCAGCAGAGAAGGAAGAAGTGTTTCTTTGGAGTTCTGTTTTTGCGTCTGACAATAGATTACATCAAGTATTGTAACTCTGGGCGTGTTTCTGTGGTGATTTCTCAAGTGATGAAAGAAGTAGAGAGAGCACACAAAAGAAACCTAAGGCTTAGTGAGTCATGGAGTTTTCTGCCCACCCCTCCAGACTTCAGAGGAGAAACTCATCACCCAACAGCACCCTGAGCTCCCTGTAATTCACAGCAGCGAAAGTCATTTGCAAGCAACAGCCTCTCCACAGCTTAATGAAACACCAGCAGTAATAGACTCTGCACTCTCTGAGTTCAGGCAAAACTGGCTGACTTAATTTACCACAAAGATTAGGAACATAAACACAATCAGCTGGCATAGCTCAGTCTATAAACAAAAAATGTTTTTACCTGTGGCAACAAAATTAGCCATGCTGTCCTTATCTCTGCTGCTGCAAACACTTAACAGCATGCATGTGAAAGTGAACATTCATGCTTGCACTATTTGCATGTTTATGAATAAACTGTAATCAGTTTGACAGTATTCTTCTTTCTCGCCTTATTAGCCCTGTAAGCTCTTCATTCAGTCCTCACACTTTGCATACCAAAAAGGCAGACAGAGAAAAACATCAACATCCTTGTGAAGTTGCACACAAGCACAGAATGTCAACATAAATAAGAAAATTAGGCCCAAAGACTAGAGACCATGCTCCAAAGAGCAGCAATGTCTCAGTATTGCCACAGTAAAAAGAGAAGCTGGGGAAATCTTGGATTTTTTTTTCCCCATTTGTCTCTACTTGAAAAAGGGGAAAAAAGAGACATGCATGACTAATGGTAATGGAAAACCTATTTGTGTCCAATTCACTGGAGAAACAGTACAAGGACATATCATCCTTGTGAAATAATTTGTCCTGTATTCCTTGAGCCAGATGAAAGTCCCATTATGTACAAAACAACACGTGCAGATGAATACAGATTTGGGAGATCTATTATCCTCTCAGTACTGTCTCGGTGTAACCTCTGTCACGAAAAAGGCCTCTTTCCCAGTGCCTCACACTGTCACAAAGTGCGACTTTTTCGACTAACCTAGAATAGATTTGAAAGTGCACAGCAGCACCGAGGAGTCATTCATGATTAGGGCTCTTGCTGTGAAACAAAACTGGCACATGCTCCTGGAACCTACAGCAATTAACAAGTGTGAAATCAAAAAGTCACACCACGCCAATTGTTCGCGAGGCACGCAGAGCGAAAATGGAACGAAACAGCTACATCTTTATATCCCTGGATGGCTTTGCAATGCAGGGAGATCTTTATGAGCACACAACAGTTTCATTCTCTCAGATGAGGCTCGTACTGATGTGTTTGAACTTCTCAAAATTTTCCTCTTCTCACCGCTACGAGATACAAGGTACTCTTATCTCAGGCGCTGCTCATTACTAATTCCCTAACCTGACAAGAAGTTTGTGGAGGAACAGAAGATTTTTGAGATCTAAAGAATGATTATGAAGTGACACAGGTATGATATTAAATCTAAGGTTTTTTTTCCTCTTGCAGTGCTAAGGAAAAAAAATAAAAGCCATAAAAACCAGGCTCGGTAGTGTGCCCAGTGCAGCACAGAGCACTGGAGCCTCTTCAACCTGCAAGCCATTGTGCTGCCTCTAAATTTGAAGGGCTTACAGAGCAACTCCATCTTCCACGTCATACTGAGTAATAAAAGAAAAAAAAAAAAAATAAAAGAAAAAAGAAAAAAGCTTTGAGACACCATTCTTGGTTGAAATCTGCTACAATCACATTAGAAATAATCAATTCCAAGCACACAAAACGATGGCTCTGCCAGGAAAAAAAGCAGTCTGCATCTACACGTGGTAAAACAGAAGCTGGAAGGTAGAGACCACTCTGGCTTACTAATCTGTCCTAGAAAAGCCAGCAGCACTCATTCAGATGCAGGCCAGAAAAACACAGTTGCCCAACTGGGCCTGAATATAGCTGATGTTAATGTTGATTTATGTTTGTTAAGAGACCTCAAGTATTTTACCTGAAGCTGAAAAACTTGCGTGTTATTTTAGCCACATTTAAATTTTGAAAAATTATTATGAATATAGTTGATGTCCACATCTTACGTGGTTGGTTTTGATTTGTTTCACTGTAAGTATTTCATGGGAGCTATTCCTAGAAATTTCAGAGTGCTTTAGCAAAAGCTGCTCAAGAATGAGGAGCTAGGGAGAATGACCAAGAGCATAGATAGAATAATAATTATAGTGATTATAATTCAAACAAAACTCCTCAAAGGGCAAGAGAAGCTACAACTGTGAGAACTAATTGATGTGATTCTACATACACAAAAAATGATAAGAAGGATTTTGTACTGGTAAGACAGATTTATTTTTTTAAGAGGGATTTAATTAAATATCCCTCAGATTTTATTTTTTTCTTTGAAATGTTAACTGTCAGGCATCATATCCAAAAGGAAAAAAACCAATACCATCCAGGAAGTAATTATCTACATTAAATGTGCCATTTGACTTCTTTCCTGCTACAGTGATCTCTGGCAGAAGGAGAAACCGAGGAAGTTGGGGAAGGAGGGGGAAAAAAATAAGTTGATTCAGTAATTTGAGAAGCTAAATCCATTTCTCTGTGTCTCAATTAACAGAGGGAGGGCTTGCTCTGCAGTGGGAGCAGCACCAGGCTGGGAACAGCAAGGTCTATTTTAGTGAGCGTGTATCATATTAGAAGCTGGAGAAACAGAGGGGCTTGACACAGCATTATTTGTGTGGGTAACCCCCTGGAGCCACTGCTCACCAGAGCACTGGTTGCACGTTGGGTGATCAAATCTGGGGCTTGCCCAGCTCCAGCCACTCCAGCTCTGCCCTCTGCTGCCTCTAGTTCAACACCACGGATTTGTTTGTCAGTTTTCAAGGTGGATGCATTGCTTACATCCTTAGACCCCTGTTTACAAATGTTTTATGTCTCCTGACTTTGGTTTAGCCTAGCTCCTGTTATCCTAGATAATTAAGAGTTGAAGTGAACATTTAATATTTAAAACATGTTTCCTGTGTGTTTTGATGATGTCAGCTTTCACATTGAATCCCCTCACTGGTTATCCTGCACAGACCAAGGTTTTATTCTTTTCCATTCAATACTTTCACTACCATTATTTAATGCCACTCTTTCCCATTACCTGCCTCCTATTCTGCCAGTAGCAGGAAACACAAATACCTGTTTCTGCTTCTTCCCCTGTAAATGATACTGTCTTGCCATCAATAATCAGGAATGTCTCTTTCATACAGAGGTTTGTAATACATCTCAACAGCTTCTGTCAATTTGCTTCATGTATATATTTAAAAATTATATAAATAGGAAACATATTTCATATAAAAGTCGCATATGGTTTATGTTCCTCATATGCTCTTATGTTCCTCACTTTTAAAATTAATTTTTAAAAAACAGAAGTGTTTTGTATCTCCACCAATTTATCCACGTTGCATTCCACAGTCCCCCTCTCTCTTTCTTTTGCACTGGTTGTTTTTTTTCCTTGCTCCTGACTGATGTGGATTGATGCTGCTCCTGTGCAGACTAAGCTGGTTACCTCATCCAGCAACCAGCCCAATAGGTTTCCAGCCCCACCAGGAGCTTTCACTGCTCCTTCAGCCTGCATTGCAGCCATCCAGCACAGCTATGGGATAATAAATCTATTCTGATTTTCATTTTTTGCTCCCAAAAAGGATAAGGTTTTTGCATCTCCTCTGTTCTGAGCATGGACATCACGTCCTTAACACACAAGAGCCTGAAGCAATGTGACAACCCCACCAATAATTTTGTTTGAAAAGCCTCCAGTCGTGAACTATTTTCTAGTGTCAGTCACGGCAGCTCAGAAAATCCTTCTGCTAAGTTTCCTCTTACTTTGTGCACAGAAACAGTGCTTTGTGACAAGAGACCAAGAAAAGTCAGCCTGAAATAATCGTGTGCTCCTCTACGCATGACCGCTGCAGTGACTAATCCCAATCTGCTCCCTTAGCTCTGCCTCTCCCTTTCAGAAGGCAGCTCAGTCCTGAAAACAAATGAGAGTGGAGGAGAAAAGGCAATTTGTACTCATGTTATCTCCCCCACCATGCTTCTTCCTCCCACTCCAAATTCTGCAGCAAAGGAGTGTGTTTTGGTTCACTAGCTGAGCCTACATTCCCAACTACTATGCTAACAAATAGCAATGAAAGAATATTTTTGGTTAATTATGTGGCTCTACTGCTGCCACTGCAGCTGGCTGGGGAAGATGAGAAAATCTGTGTGGCTTATGGTGCAAATGTAGTGTGGGAAATGCTCAATCCATAGACTTGTTGGGCCATCATTCAGTTTCCTAGGAATTTTGGGAGCACTTCAGTCTTAAACCGAAGATCTTACTGAAGCTGATATGAAGACTGGGAAACGCTCTGTATTTCTGTGATATGGTATCTTTCACTGAATATCAAAGTACTTTTCTAATACATGTTAATGAGCCCTCACAAGATTGCTATAAATACAGTATCATGTGTATATGACTCACGTGGCTTATTAATTTTACATCACCTACCCTGCTGCTTGAGCAAGAGTGACAGAGCAGCATTCAGGCAAATTCCTCTGTGAGAACGTAGCCAAAATAGCACTACCTGTGCCTTCAGGGGTCAATCTGCCTCAAGGCTGATTCTACTTAGCAAGATTCAGGCTGAGAGACATGTTCCCTGCTTACCACAGCCCTCCCAGTACAGTTCTCTTGGCAAAAGTTTAGAGCATTCTTCTAAGAGGAAAATAAAGTCTAAAGCAATGTATAACAGCTCCTAGGTTAAACATCCTATACTATGCCAGTGGTCTACAGCAGGGTGCAAGGAAGAACAGGAACTTTGCTGGGGGATGGATACGGATCCCCAAGGCATAGACCCTGAATGGGACTTGATTTTAATTAAAAATGTAGGAGGAAAAAGCAATATTTAATCTCATTAACTTACCTATGCCCGTAACTGAATGACATTTTTGCTCAGCTTAATTAACTATTAACACTGAGTTCCAGAAAAGCCCTCTGTAATTTCAGAGAGCTCACTCTGCTCCTGAGGCAAATACCCCATTAAGGGGTTCCACAGGCAGAGCAATGATGAAGAGACGTTGAAGGATTTGTTTGCTTGGTACTTTGCAGGAGCTGTGAGCCAGACAGATGCCTTTTAATTGAGATAAACAGGGCTCTGTGCTCATACAGGTTGATGTGAGGTCAAGAGTATTAGCATGGGGTTGGCACGAGCCACCGTAGCTTCCTGCTAGCTTAGAGGATGGGCAGGTAAAATAATGCCTGGCTGTAAACTACCACAAGTGAAACAAATGATTAAAGGCCCCACAGAGGGTAAATAATAGAGCTGAAACCACAATAACTAGGTTTCTTTAGCCCAGTCTCAGTGGAATCAAGAAAGGTGGACCAAACCACCCATTTCATAGTGATTTCTTTGTTTCCTGCTCACTGGATGATTGATGTGGTGGAATTCAACCCAAAAATCAGGCAAATTTCACCAGCAGCGGTCATGGAGGTGAGAGAACTGAGGGTGGAGGGAAAGGAGAAACCCCCAGGAACTGCATTGCTCTCTCACAGCAAAAAAAAGGAGGAGAGAGTGGAGAGGAAGAGCTTCCTCCTGTCCTCCAAACAGGAGGAAGGAGAGAGAGCAAGCAGCTTCCTAGGTGTCAGTTAAACCCAGTGGCTCCCTCTCTTCCCACACTGAAACCCACACTCATTTCTTGTCTTTGTTAATGGTTCCTCTCCATCCTGAAGCCAAATAACTCCAAACTTCTCAATATTCAAATCCAAGAGCAGCTTCTGTAGCTAGAGTGTACCTTGGAACTCAAGCCATCCATATCCACTACAAGTTTCATTCTGTAATTGCTACAATTGTTTAGAATTCAAGTCTGCAAATTTTGATTTAAATGGAAAAATGTCAATTCTCTGCCTCTGTCAATTCAAAGAACACACTGAAGCTTAAACCTATTTAAGTGATGCACTTAAGCCTTTCCTCTACTAATTAAAGATTGAATTAAGAACTTTTCCATTTAAAAGGTTTCTATCTCAGCCTAGTCTGCTGTACTGCAAGTAGTGTACATGGATGTGTTCTGCACAAGTTTTTCAGTACAAAAGTGCTCTGACATTCCAAGAATTTCACCTGAAACAGTGGGAGAAACATGAGAAAATTCAAGTGCATCTGCTTGCACGTTGCAGCAACACAGCACAGCCCTCACCCTAATGGCCTTTGAATTGCCAAGGATGATCAACCCATGGAAAGCTAAGAAAAAAATTGGTGACAAAACATGTGCAATCACCAAGAGAGAACCTGAGAGGAACTGCTGTGAACTGGGAACAGTCAGTCACAGGCTGTCTGGGGGACAGCTGTTTCCACAGGCTGAAAAGGCTCCTGAAAGGATTTATCACAATTTCTGGTAGGGGACAATTTGGAAAAATCAGTGTTCTCATGAAACACCTGATGGAGTTAAAATTGAAGTGGCCCCTATCCACAAGAGTTAACAGCTTTGGGGAGGGGGAAAAATGACCTAATAGCCTGCTGTATTTCAGGGGAGGAAAGGAAAAGACAGTTGGGAGTTAAGGAGGTCAAGAAAGAAGGTGAAAAATCTCATGCAATGGGAAGAGTAACTTATTGCTTTGACCAGCAGAAGGTTGGATGAAGCTGTGGAGCAGTTTGCCAAATGAGTCTACCAGTTTTTGAAGTTAAGGCTCCCATTTTCAAGACCAAAAGCTCCAAATTTGGTACTTTCCACTTATTATATCTGCAAGGGAGTTGTATTATTTATATGTATTTTAAATTAGCTGGTGACCCAAGCTGTATCCATTACAGTCCAAATGCAGTTTGCATATCATTCATTATACAAATGAGGTTTGAAATGAACATAACTGTTTACTCAGAAGACATCCATTTAGTGAGCTGGCATTTCTTCATTACCCAAAATACATGATAATTGTCCATGTAATTCCTTCAGCAATTTAATTGCACACAGTCCTGCTCCTCCGTGGAAATTATCTGTCAACTCCACATAATAATTATGCATCAGTCTCAGTTAATATTCAATCACACTATTGCATACGTAGGGCTGGATTGAAACTGGATTCAATTCACAGTAAGGTGAGCACGTTTTTTATAAAAAACTACAACAAAGAAGTTTTACAACAAAACTAAAAACAATTCAGTGATTGAAGCGGTGTTGTGTGTATGCTGGCATATCAGAATAGAGACAGCTTTTGCACACATATCATAATTCCAGGGTGAAAGGTAAATCAGGGTAGTGACACTGCGCCCTGAAAGGAGAGATTCCCTCTTCAGGAAGGGTTGGGAGGAGGCGCTTCTGCTACTGGAAACAGATTTTGCATTTTGCACTAAACTGATTGAATTTATTCTGCTTTCACTGGAAGCCTGACTCATTTCCAGAGTAGTTTGCTGCAAGCCTATCTGTAAGTTTTATTGTGCAAAGGGATTCGGTTCTGACAGGAAGCATTTTTTAGCCCTGGCACATGTGAGGCTGAGGTACAGATCTTGAGGGAAATCCGTGGAAGACGGAATCGACATTGCCCTCAGATCACGTACAAGATACTAAGTCAGGCTCGTTGTTTACTGTCACCTCCAATTCATCCTCTGTGAGACAGCACAAAACAGCGAGTACCACTGAAGGAAAAGAAAAGCATTGAACAGGGTATGTGATACAACCCAGCAAATCTGTCAAGAACATCCTATATATGTGTGTGTGTGCGTGCCTGTCCCCGTAAAACCACAAAGAGTATTCAGATGACTAGTTCAAAATAAATGCAAATCCACAAGCCCCAAAAAATCTGACAGAAGAAGGTCTTAGCAGCTAAAAATGTACATTTGAAAACTAGAAAGGATAAACTGACAATCTAGGTCAAGTTTTGTGATCCATTGGTGACTGCTCTCAGCCTTTCTGAACCTTTTTGTTCCTGGTCCTTAAACAACCTCACCTTACAACTTAAAAAACAAAACAAAACAAAACAAAACAAAAAAAAAAAAAAAAAAAGCAGTGTGTCCCCAAATCCCAAACCTTTTCATTAGCTAAATAAAGGGCTCTGCCTATCAAGGCTTTAGAATATTCTATTTTTCTTTAGACATTTATAGAGCAAAATACCTTGAAATGGAGTCTGTATTCAGAAGGGAACATAAATCCCCAGAATACAGACCTAACCCAGTCACACCCTTTGTGATCATGAGGGCATCCAACAATGATACAGAATATGAAGCAACCTGAACAAGTGTGCATTTTGCAGAGCCTGCAGCATTTTATACTCTGTGCTGGGAGTAAACAGGAAGATCTAAATTAACTGTCTGTATTGAGGTTAGCATAAATCACTGCTTCCAGGCACTGCTGCATTCCTGTTACACTCCTCATTAAAAACAGCACCTCCCTACCAATTTCACCTCTTCTTGTACATACCAAATGTCTGTAACTGTTGTGGAGAACAAGACACTACCAGGCTGCAGAAGATTTTGTCCAGTATTTTTCTTTTTACAGGATTAAAAAAGGAGACAACCAAAATTTGTTTGAAAAGATTCAGCACTTGGCAACGAAGTGATTTAAAGGTCAGTAGTGCCCCCATGGATCAGTAGGAGATCACCATTAAGTGCAACCTCAAAACCCAGCTCCTTTCTCACAGCAAGTCAATTAAGTTACAAAAGAAAGTTTCAAAGGAGAAAAATTAATACAGAGAAACTGTTACCTCTCCCAAAGTCGAACAAGAGACTGCCTGCTCCCTCAGGATCTTACCAGCCCTCCAGCAGGAGGAAGGAGCACGTGGGTTTCCATTTTAAATGCTTTAAATTTCATGCAGGTGGGGAACATTTCTTATTCATTCCACATCCCTATCAAGATGCAGAGTCAACAGCAGCAAAAAGAAGTTTGCAGCACCAGTGCAGCATTAAAGTGGTTTATGTCCCAAAAGTAGAAAACTTTAGAATAAACCCTCTAGATGACCATAAAACTCTCTACTTCAAACCCAGGTCTCTGTGCCAGCCTTATCTACACAGCCTCAACTGATTACATTTATTTTGGTGGGGAAGTCTGACTACATACAAAAATCAGACAGAATTTTCTATTGAGTTTTGGTACACGTAGCCCTGTGTGTCTCTGAGTGGACCTCAGTGCACCTCTAAGGGTCAAGGGTGACACTGAAAGTTGCCAGTGATATTCTGGTAGCTTTCCTGCTGACTTCAGAGGGGCTTCTGTTCCTTAGACCCTGGGGAGGGGAAAAACTGTGAATTTGTTATCATTTTTTAATATCCACAAAACAAAACCTAAGATGTACAGCTCAAGATGACTCAGAAATGCAAATTTTAGTATTAAAAAATATANNNNACACTTCCTCATTCAATTTTCCTGTTTCATTTCTGGTACTTCCACTCTGTGTACTGAATGGATACCAAGCATAGAATACAACATAGCTAAAAAATTCACTGTCTAGAAAAAGTTCAGATTTAAGGGGCAACAAAGATTATTTGCAGGACAAAAGAGAAAAAAATCTTAATATTGTTTTGAAAATGCTGAGCCTAGCCTCAGAAAAAAGGTAATATCACAATGCTACAACATCAACTGCCATAACAATAATAATAGCAATGACAACAATAATAATAAATAATTAATAATTATATATATATTATAATAATTCTTTATGCTCTCTAAGCAAGTTCAAGGAAACACCTAGTGTGCTGTTGTACACTAACTCAGGATCCTATTTCATAATAGAATTTCTTTAAAGTGGTCTAATTATAGCTTACAGGAAAAGCATAATTTTCAGGTTTTTTCTTTATGGCTCGAGAGGCAGTTCCCTGAAGATCTGAAATCTGCAGCTTTTTAAATGATCTCTAATTTTATAAAAGAGAGATCTGCCACCTGAGTAGATGTCTGAAAGAACAAGCAGATGGAAAAACTGTGGTATTTTTGCGGTCTGAATTAAAGAAATAAAATGTCTGGAAGGAAATTAGTTAGATAAGGTGTTAAGATGATAAGCTTTGATGGCCACTGAAAAGGGAACACCATTTTCTTGTCAGAGATATCTTACACATTTCAGCCAGTATAACCAAATAATGATTAGCTTTCCATGGCACTCAACAGAAATATTAAATAAAGAAACACAGCTTCAAAAAGTGTTGCTGAATAATGTCATTCAACAGTTTTTGTCTTTGAAGACATGGGAAGAGCAGGTTTTCATGCCTTAGGGAAAAATGTTTTTCTTTTAAAGGTAAAGCACATGTCTTTTTAAAAAAAAATAATCCTGTCTTTAAATGAACAAAAGTTGTATTTTTTTAAGGCTATTGAACTAAAGGTGAGTGTTGAAAACCAAAAAGCTATTGATAGTTGAACTTTCTTCTTCAAAAATATTTGTAGAAAAAAAAGTAAAAAATTAACACCAAAAAGTAGTTTGAAAGTTTCGGCTAAAAGTACAGCAGGTGACAACTCTCAACTCTAAGACAACCAAAAATACAAAAACCTTCTTTCTTCAACAGTTTGTTCTTTGCAACTATGTGCAAATAATTCCCCTCAAAACCTCTTTATAGCAAGGGCCAAACCACAGATTTCATGTGAGAGCTCTACAGCGGAATGAATAATAAAACCAGCATTGACCAAATCTCTTAAAGCCATCTGCTCTTTCTGAGCTGCTCCAGCCGGGCAAAGGGCAGTGCAAAAACTGAGGATTTTCTGGCTAGCTCAGAGCCAACACAGGCAGCTTCTTCTGCCCATCCTGCAGCTGCCAGGGATGGAGCCAGGGGCTGGGGCACGGTAACGCTGTCCCCCGGGGTGGTTGGCTTTGAATGCTGAGGAAAACCGGGCAGAAACACCAACTGATGTAGTGGCTCCAAGTTCACCAATTTACTAACTGCCAGCAGAGGAAGCACTGCTGAGTTACGCTCTTTTTACTGGTGGCAGCCAATGCTTTGTGGGGATGGCTGGAGAAGTGGAAGAAGGCAAATTGGCAGCCTAGGGGAAAACCAGTTTGGGCTGCTGAAGAGTGGAAGGACATCGCTGCTAGGGCAGAGAAGCTCCACTGTCCAACCAAAAGGGCCGATTTCCGGAATCTCAGCTCAAAATCTGTGTTCACAAAGGCGTACCTATCCTTTCCATTGGTTTAATCACGTGTCAGTATTACACGTTGGCCAAACCAGGAGAGGGTGGAAAAGGCGGGAGCCGGGCGAGGAACGCTGGGAGCTCTGCCGGCCTCCGGGGCAGGACACCGGCGCTGCACAGCCCAGAGCTCGTCCAGCTGGGCTCGGCCACACGCTCTCTTCCCGTTAACCTAGAAGGTGGGCCTGGATGCTTGGAGCACAGATGGACTAACCTATGCCTTGCTCTTCTGACCAAGCTCTTTTTCCCTCTTTCAGGAGAAAACGAGCCTTTCCATCACTCCTTATCTTTCCTATTATCTCACCCTGCTGCTGAGCCCGCAATAGCAGGTGACAGATTGTGGAGAGGGCTTTCAGAGATATTGTAAATGCTTATCTGCTGTAAATCACAGCTTCCTCCCCTCCAGGAATATGCTGAGCTGTACCAGCCCAGGGCCTGACTCTGCACGCTGCACTCTCCGCACAGAAGCTGCCCACGTTCCGTCCGTAATTTAAATTAATGAAGAACAAATGTTATTATTTCTGACACAGAAAAAGAGCTCTCCACACAGCAAGAAAAAATAATGATAGCAAGCTCGCTCTTCAGCTGTAACTCTTCAATGGGTTTACAAAGGAAGAAAGCAGCATTACCCTGTTCCACAAATTAAGGCACAAAAAGGAACATGTAGCCAGTAGAGCTGGTAGCAAATCCAGGGACAGGCTCTCAAAAGGCAAGAAAAAAAGACATCCAAAAGGATTTAGGGTAGATTGAAAACGTAGAGAAAAACGACTCAGAAAACTCAGGAACTGAGGAGTCTTATGTCCAAATAAAGCAAAGCTGGTCTGATGGTGAAATGAGAGAACAGTCCACACGTTTTTAAACATTTTCCAGTGGAGCAGGGGTGCCTTTGACTCTGGGCTAAAATGATTCCTGCCTTTCTCAATCTGCATTCAGCTGCAAGTGAATAAACCAGCCTCGCTTTTGACAAGGCAGACCACGACAAGAAAAAACCCACCGCATGAAATTATGACCCTATTTTAGAAAACGGGTAAAGTGTAGCAGCCAAGAGCCAGCAGGTACATTTTTCCAAAGCTTGATAAAGATCCATATAAAGACCCTTAATATAATTGCTCCAAGGAGTTACAGCACATAGGGTCACTTCCAGCTTGGCACAAATTCAAGAGAGATTCACCTCAGCTCTGAACTTGACCCACCCTCTCAGTTCTTCTGGGCACTGCCAAACTCTCTGCTCTGGTCCAAATCTCACATTTAATGGGACGTGAGGGCTCAATGTTCTATGCAGAGGTAAAAGTGAACTTTCTGAAAATTAGGACTATGTGTAGTTTTTTTCCTGACCTGAGAGGAAGCCATCTGGATTAAAATCTTCTGGCTGTAGCTGCCAATGAAGCTTAATTAACAGTATTAATGTGTGACAGGTTGTCCCTGCAGATACAGCCCTTTCCAGTGACAAATGACAACATGTGCATTTATGGCCACAGGAGAATTCCGGGTAAAACTTCTATCATTTAACTGTCCAGTTATTAAGACAATCTGCATGACCAAGATGGGGAAGTTTATCCCACATAAAAACCCAAGTCAAACCCAAATTCAACCAAACCCCCCAAAATATGTTGGTATGATGCTTAAAATTACAAAATGAGAGCCTATATTTGGGTTTTAAATAGAGATTTTTGTGACAATGCTTTCCAGTTTATCTCATAATCACTAAAGTGGAATTATTTACTGAAGTCCTTAAAATAATACTATAATCCTTATTTGGGGAACTATGTTACTGTATAAATTCATACAGATGGTTAATTTAAGAAGTTCCTAGTAGAGTTGTGAAGACACTCTCGATATCCTAATTTCTTATTCTATACTTAAACCTAGCAGTTTGTCTAAACTTCTGCAGCCAAACCCTACTCTGATCAATTCTCCATCTCAATCTTCCAAAAGCCTAACTAGTCCTTATGTTAACCACATCCAGAAATCAAGTGTTTTCAAACAGCTGTCCTCATATATTCAGAGTGACGGGGCAGAGACAAAAGCACGCCAGCCATCTCTGGCTGCATTACAGCCTCACCACATGTCTGCTGGAAGCTGGCCCCTTGCACCTCACCTGACACAGTTTTGATAAAACCTCATTCCCCTCCTTCTCCTCAGCCTCAGCTTGTTACTCCTGTTTTGTGTTTCAGCCAGGCCTCCGAAGGACAGCACTGAAGACTTCCACGTCCCCATTACTTCCCTGTGAACTCATCGGAGCGTTTGAGCTGGGAACCCAAGCATTGCTCTGGCCCAGGAAAGCACACAGCTATTGAAGTCTCAAAGAGGAATGGCTTTTAAAAACGTGAGGATCCCGAATGCCAGCTTATTTATCCATCTGCAGCTGCAGCTCACCCTGCAGCCCTGCACTAACAGAGATTCACTAATTATCCTTTGGAGGTGAGCTGGGCTGCTCCAGCTTTGATGCTCTGCTTTGCAATTAAATGTATTCCAGCAACCACATGGGGGAGAAGGAAAAAAATACAGCTTCCAGTTCTGCAATGACCTACTTACAGCATTTAAGCACTGAGGGGAAGGGGGAGGGCTGGGGAGGAGGGGAGAGGTCTAACTACAGCTTAATGCAAGCTGACACTGATCTGGGCTTCGGAATACACAGCAATCAATATCAGATATGACTTCACATCCTACAGAAAATATTGGTGAGACGGGCAAAGTCAATGACAGGAAGAAATTAATACAAGACCTCGCTTCTCAAAACCTGCAGTAGTTTTAGTGTCCACGGTCCCTTTGTGCTCCCCCTGCCATGCCCCACACCACAGCACTCCTCAAGTCTGTGTAAAATTCACAGCATTATTCAAGCTAGGGGAAACACTGTGCTGAGCACTCTCTCCCTGCCCAGAAATACCTTCTACTCAGACAGACATTCCCGTTCCTCCCTCTCAATGAATACAGCAAGGAAAGGAGGAGAATCTGATTTATTTAGGATCACTAAGCTAAGTTAGTGCCACAGATTGATTCCAGACCTTCACATTCATGTTTGAAGCTTGTCCCTTGCCCCAGTTTTTTCCCACCTCAGACTGTCTTTAAGACAATTATGCAGAATCATTAGAGAAAGGTGATCATGGGAACATTTTACATTCTGTCAGTGATCCCAGAACACACTGGATCTTTAAGTATGGGATGTATTTTGGGATATGGTTTCCCTTTTCAATATTCCACTATCCTGGCATGGACAATTTAATTTCTGGATGTCATACTAAACACAGTGCTTACTGGTGACAAAGTCAAATGGCAGGCACACACTTAATTGGGCTACAAATTAGACTCTTCCAAAATCACATACACTTGCAGCATGTGAAATGCCTATTGTTTAAGTATCAGAGCACGTTTTGAAAGCTTAACTGCAAAAATTGAACTGAGCAACACATCAGTAAGAATTAAAAAGTCTTCTGTTCATTGTAGCCTTTTGTATAACATAAAGCAAAGGGAACCCCTTTAACAGTCTGAGAAAATTAGACTTTTTTTTTTTTTGGTGTCAGATGAAATATTAATCTTCAGTTCTGTTTCCAAAACTTTGCAAATATATTGGAAATATCAAATGTATAAATGTATAATGGTTACCCTGAACTACAGTATCTAAGGATCAAGAAAACAGAAAGAAAGGAAAAGAGAAAAGTGAAGCTGAATGTGATTTTTTTATCCTTTTAGCCCCCACTCAGATAAGGAGCAACATCCAGCAGCACCACTTGCCCCAGCCAGAGGATTTTCAGCCTGAATTATTAGTTCCCTTCAGTATTCTCTAGCTCAGTAGTTGCATTGCTGGAAGGAATCATTCACATCTGTGGAATTTACTAATCCTCTTCTACAGCTGTCACAGAAATTGGCTGTTCTCCCTTTCCTCAACTATTTCTGAGTCACACTACCTAGGGCTGTGAGCTTGTCATATCTGATAACTGAGGCAGGGCCAGACACAGTCAGTACTTTAACAAGAGATAGCCAGAGAGAGGAGAGATGCTATGGAGACCATGCTGGTTAATCGATGGACAGCAAATTACACTTTGCATGATTGTGCCCAGAGCACTATTCCCTCACTACAGCCAGTTGTGACACAACTGACACAGCTGGAAACAAAGAGAAGCACTGCTTCTACTTGAAATGACAGTCAGAATATAATAATTTGATGAACAGCTCTAAATTAGTCAAAATTGCTATGATCTAATGCAATGGATAAATTCCTGAATTAACATCCAGCAAGAAAGTTGGCAAAGAAGCCCCTCCATTCAAATCACAGCAAAGATCCCATTGCTCTGTCAGAGGTTCCACTTAGCACCGTGTCCACACACCACTGCATTGCCATGGAACAGAGGAGCTCTAATCTCAGATTTCCTCAGCCTGCAGCACAGCATCAGACAAGCCAGAGCTCCCTGGAGTTCACCTCTTTGTGAGCCTTCGTGCCTCCAAAATCCAGGCGTTAAAATGAGCAGCCAAATGAGAAGGTGGGGCAAAAGGTGTCAGTGCGCTGCTTTCCTGAAGTCTCTCTGCCTTCCAGTGATCCTCTGTAGATGCTAATGCCACTGCTTTTCTACAGTTTGGAGAGAAGGAAGTATTCCCTGGAGACGAAGACTGGAATTTTCTTGTTGTTTCCTTGCTGTGCACCTGAGATCCTGTAAGGGTCTCTTTATTGGGTGAATGTATCAAGGACCAGTGAAAACATTTGAGCATTTTTAGTTATTGGAGCAATTACACAAGACAGCAGTGTCTCACTTTATCCATCAGTACTGTAAATTATGTACTTTGCCTTGCAGTGACATTAAGCCTTCACAGTTGTAAAAACTTTGCCACGCTTGGATGAAAAACATCATCTAAAGTATACTGTATAATTAATGTGACTGCACAGACTCTTCCTTCTTTTTAAGCAACTTCTTCAAAAGCATTCTAAGCATCTAAATCCTTTTTTCTTTTCATAGGAAAATAACTGATTGCATATTTAAATGTATTAATTGGTTCTATGATAAGTGTTTTTTTTAAAAAAAAACCCTTAACACTTCCAAGATATTGGGAAGAAACATTGCAATTGCTCAAATAACTTAAAATGTTCTGATGTTTTCAGTGGTCCTTGACACAATCACCCAGTGAAGACCCTCATATTGGCAAAGCTGGATGGTTTTTATTTAGAAAAGGCTGCTTGGAAGTAATGGACTAATAATAAATAATTTGTAGAACATTGTGCACAAATTATAAAAAGCATTCCAAACAACTGATCTCATTCCTTGGTTTAATTATTCAGTTCTTTTTAGGCTAGAGCTATGTGTCTGGTATATTTGCTTCAGATCTCAAGAGGGTATTGACCAGGTTTTCTGAAGTCTTCTGCATTATTTATCTCTTCCTACCATAAGGGGTCTGATAGGCATACTGTTTCAATAATTAAATGTCAACAATTCATGCTGTTGGCCAAAACCCAAAGGACCTTCATAAATAAATAATAACATCTTGCATTTTTATAGCTTCTTTCATTCAAGGGTCTCAAAGTGCTCTGCAAATATTCATTAAGACCCCCTCACCCCAACAGCCTTGCAAGGTAATTCAGAATTATTCTACTACAGGTTTTTCACAACAGGAAGGGAGAAGGAACAGCTATTCCAAAGTCCAGGCTCAGGCCAGGGTCTGAGGTGGGGACAGAGCCCAAACCAAGAGCCCCTTCTGCCAGCTCCCCTCACCAGACTCTGCACTGGCAGCAGATGTGACTCCAGGGAGCCCACTGCCATGTAAGAGCTATGAAAGTGGGACAGCACAGGGGGAAATCACTGATGGCTCTGCTCTGATTTTTGTTTTAATTTTTTTATTTAATTTAATTGATTTTTTTTTTTAAAAAAAAAAATATGTTTAATTAATTTTTTTATTTTTTATTTTGTATTAAACGTGTTTTATTATCACGTTCCCAGAGAAGATGAGGGAAAACAATGCTGCAGGTGGACCCAGCATTGACATTTCTCTATTTGTGTTGCCCTGGTCAGCAATGATTTTAGTCAGAGCAAGGAAATATCCTGTTTCCAATCTAATCCATAAAAATGTTTGTTAGAAGTCAAATAGCTGCATTTCATTCGCCTTTCTCCAGTCATTTTTGTTATCAGCATCATTCTCCATGACTTCTTTTTCACTGCATACTGAGGAAAACAAGAATGATCATAATGATCTTACATTTCTATAGTGGCTTTCATCACACTGACATGTTGAGGGCAATGATGAGCCCAGAAATAACATAAGAAGCCTTTTCAGGCACCCTCTTCTCAATTTAGAACCGAGTTTCTGAGGAGAGAAAGCTTGAATCTGAAAGCTGAGTGCACATCCTCACTCTGCTCATTCAGGTAGCTTTCAGACATTAATTCTACCTCCAGTCCTGCAAGGCTGTGAGGAATTCCACACAAAAGTGACCCCAACAACTAAAACCTCCCATTCTGGTTCTCAGAACAAACACCAAGTTAAAAAAGCTCTGGTAGAGTGCTCCACTGGAGCTCATTTCTGGTTTGAATGCATTGCCTAGATAAATAAAACGCCAGGATATCTATTTTTAAACAAATGAAACAACATCAAAAAGTGCTTTCACTCACATATAGCACTTTAGGGTCCCCTAATCTCCATTGTTCTTAGAGGAATGCCCACATTTTCCACCCCTTGCCCAGCTGTCAGTATATACAGATACACACATACACCCGACACACAAAGTACAGTTTCAGACTGGTAAAGGTGTTTTAGACTGACCAGATCTGAGTACACGTTATCCCTCCATTTTTCAGTAATTAGAACCATTTTTCAGATGCTTGAATGCATATACCTGTTCCTGATTGGCTTCCTGAAATTCTGCACCTGAACTTCTCTCTGGTTTTACATCCAGGAATATTTATTAATTTTCAAGAACTGTAGACTTCATGTTTATTTTTTAAAGACATAAACCATCAATGCCTTTTTTTCATTTTTTTTTTTTTTTCAAATAAATGGACTGATTTACTCTCTTTGTGGGAAAAGTTATAGGATCTGATGATGAAGATGACATGAAGGAGCATTCACAGATATTATCATGGGTCAAAATACACACACTGTCCTATCTGAACTTGATCAATGCTCATTACCAGCAAGAAAAAGATAAAAAGATGAAATTTTATTGAAATGTAAGGATATAAGAACATCATTTAGTATTTAAGGCTATACCATTGGACGAATAAAAATAAACCAAATTTTATATACTGTGAAAATCAATAAAAAATTAATGGAAAATAGGATACATTGTGCTTTAATAACAGTAATTCATCTCTTTCTCCTGCAGGTTCTTTTCTTCATGCATGTGTTATTCCTCTGCTTCCTGAACCTCCCTTTCACCAAACTTCATGTCTGCCTCCAGTTCCCTACAGCTTGCTTTGGAGCAATTTAGGGAAAATGTAAGTTCTTTTAATTACCACATTTCTGTGTCCACTGCTTAGTCTAAGTCATCCTTCCCCACATTTTTTTCATGAAGTCATCCCACCCAGAAATTAACTTTACTGAAGGCAGTTTTGCCTTCAGTGAGACACTGAATTGTGAAGCACAATTAGGAGAAGGCAGAAGGCTGTAAGAAGTCACTTGGCAGCCATGGTGCCAACGTGGTGGTGGATGTCTAAAGACATTTTTCTGTGCAACAACCAGCTGATTTATGGATTCACTGGACCTATTTCCCCCATATGATGTGGGAGTGTCTTGCCACTGAATTAAGATTCACCGTGTGTTCCTGTGCCAGAAAAACTCCAGTTGTGTTGACTGCCTGCAACTCTTCCTCAGTTTTCTCCATGCATGCCTATCCAGCAAACATGTCAATAATTCATTTAGGTACACTTAAGCCTGTCTCAGAAGATTAGGACATTGTCTCAGGACAGCAAACCCCCTAATGTTAGATATTTCAATACGACTGCTGAAAACCAGTTGTATTCACTTTTTTTTATTACCCTGAATACTTTCCACTTTATTTGTGATCTCCTGAAAATCCAGCAAGCAGCACAAGACAAATACAATTAATTTTGAGAGAAGGTACTATTGATCCCATGTCACTGCCCTATTAAAATGACATTTTGCACGATGCAGAATGACTGATGCAGAAGTTATTTAGCCTGACGGATGCTAAGAGCAAGAAGGCAATAGATGCTCACTGTATCATTATTCAATAGATAATAATTTAACTTGGCTTTGCAAAGGCCATTCTCATTTATGGGGTGCTACTGAACTAACATTTTATTACAGTTTAAGATTACATCATCCACTTCCAACATTCCTTCCCTTCCAGTAAAACAATCTTAAATCCAGTCAAGGCAATAGTGAGCAAAACATGGCTAAATTCTATTATTTGATTCTGATTAAGTTTCAGAGCTGGCCTCGGTAATATCTGTATTCTACAATCTGTTTTCTTAGTTCTCCTGCCAGTTTTTTTACTGTAGAACTTTCAAATAACCAACCAAACAACCAACCCACTCCCATCCACCACCACCCCAAAAATCCTGTATATGAAGTGAGGAAGAGTTAGTCTCAAATTTGACTCTCAAGATTTTTGCCTTTTGTGTGCAAAATCCTGTATCTACACAAGCCAAAAGTTTGTAGTTTGAGTCTACAGTAATTTCCTGATCCAACCAGGGAGATTTCATACAGCCTGGCATACAAAACTAATCAATTATTAAGCTAGGATACTCATTCCAGCTTTTAGAAAATTCTGATGTCTTTTGTCCTGTTCCTTTCCTCCTAATGCATAATCTGGAAACTCTTCTAGAAGAGCTAAACAGAAATTCTAAATTAGGAGAAAAGACTGACCAAACTTCAAGCCTTACACAACACAAAACATTTCAGTGGTGACAACAGCATTATCTGCATGAATGGGGGCTGCTTACAGGGGGTTTTATTTCCTGCACTGTGCTCCAAGAGGCACAGGAGGAAGCAGAGCACCTGGGAACCACAGCAGTGCAGCCATGCCAGAGCAGCCTTTCCAGAGCTTCGTCAGTGCTGCTGAGCACTGAATGAAAATATTCATTTATATCTATTTCAGGTATCTCCCAGGTGCTGCACATGGACTTGCCTTCAACCCCAGTCAAAGCTCACTGAAACAACGGGCTAATTGCTAACCCCAATTATTTTTATTTTTTTTTTAATTGAAAGAGCTTGAGTTACTCAAGGGCTGTCCACAGAGGTTTTTTGCAGACAGATGGGAAAATGGGTAGCCCAGGCTTTGGGCTGCCTGTGCAGCCTTGTTTCATCCAGGAGCCACAGAGACACAAGTGGCATGACCTCATGCTTAAGCTAATCAAGCTCTGCCAAGAACTTTCCTCACGTGCAATGTTATCAGCCCGCATGAAGACTGATGCTTTCACTTCTGCTATTTCCTTCTGCTCTAAAAAGGTGCAAAAAAACAAGCCGAGAAATGGGATTCCAGCATGTTAACTTTTCAGTAGCTGACTTGATCTTCAAGTCAGACAAGAGCAGAGGCAAGACCACATGAAGTATGGACAGAAAGTGAAGGGTAAAGAAAGCCCAAGAGAAAGAAAGCCTTGCTGCAAGGATGACAGAGGTGCAGGCAGTCCTTTCTGTCCCCCTCTGGCACGTGCAGCCCAGAGCTGTGGCATGCTGCTGGAAAGCCTCCTGCCATTGGTGCAGAAGGCTCTTTCCTTTCTTCTCTGCCTTACCAGAAATGAGTTTGCAAAGGAGATTTGCACCATGAAGTCATGTAAAACTTGTCTCTGGCAGAGCGTGGGAAAAAAGCTGTCACTGACAGGGCACCTCAGTTTATTTGGGTCGTTTATAGGAGAGCTTCTCACCTGCTGACTGCTTTATAGGGAGAGATGGGTTGTCAGTGCTAGGCCACTGATCCCTGACAGCCCTGCTGCTGGAGCCAGAGCTTTGACTTCCAGTGTAAGTTTGATGAGACAGGTAACATGGGGACCTCTGCTTGTACCTGGATGAAAAGCAATATTAAGCTTAAGAAACAGAGAATTAAAGGCAGCAGTGTGGCTTTACTGTCTCCTTTGATGGCAAGTCAATCATGCCAGATGAATATTCCAAGGGACCACACCAGTAGCAGCAAAATATTTCTAACACAAACAGCTGTCTGTTTAAAGAACTGCTCCCATTTATGGTGAGGCTCCCATGTGATAAATACACCCAGGGGAATCCAAGCCTTGTACTGGTAATCTTAAAAGTTCCCAGAGGCCTGATTATTTTGCAGTGATGTTGCAAGCCTTGTCAAGATGCATTGCTTAATCAATCCCTGCAGAATCATTGGGCTAACTGGCCTTTTCCTGACAGGATAACCAGCACCAGCCAGGGAGCTTTACTCCTGCACGACTGCTGGATGGAAACAGAGACAATAAAGCACAACTGGCCATTACTGCTTCAATAACAGCAGTCATTCCAATTGACAAGGTTTGCTAAGCCAGAAGAAAACAAGGCAGGAAAATCCTTATCTGGTCATTTCTCTCCCAATGTGTGTGGTAACTGCATAATTCTTTGCTTAGTAGTACCCCTTGATTTGTAACAGCTCACTTTACTTACTGGTCCTATTCTCAGATTTAGCTTTGTCAGCAAAGATGGTAGCATTCTGTCCTCTATTATGATTTTTTACACAACTCAGGCCAGAGAACACTGACCAATTTCTGTTAAGCCTAAAGGCTGCTTGAGCCATAACAGTTTTACACAGATTCCTGGCATCATCTGTAGCAACTTTCCTTTCCCTTATAAAAGAAAAACATGCATAAAAGAGGCAGGTATTACTGAATTAAAGGCTTATAAGTGAGGAAGAATGCACTACCTCCCTAAGTATCTACAGAGATTAATAATCCATAATATATTTTTTTTTGCATGTTAAACTCAGCATCAAATCCTTAGATCTAACAGAATAAGAAATACGGAGATCAAAACACTATTGAGTATCAGAAGTCTCTTATCAATGTTGGTTATTCTAGACTATAACCAAAGTGACTCCTTCCCTTCCCATGGATAAACTAACTAGACCAAGCTTCTTTAATCTCCCACTCTAAGTCATATTCCCCAAGCAACACCTTTTTCCCCAAGCCTTTTTCAAATCTGTGGCATTCTGTTTTAAGTCACCTAAAAAAACACAGCTTAGAAGCAGCCTGCAGAATCATAAGACCAGGCAGTTGGATGTCATTATAAGATCCAGCAGAAGCTGGTTCTTATCAGTCCAGAAATAAAATTATTGGTGAAATTGCATGTTTGTGATAAAGAAACCATATAACCTGTAATGGAGATCTATGACTGAAATGAATCTAAACTACCCAAAGACAGCAGAAAGAGATCTAGGAAGAAATAGAGACATTAAGAAAAGAAAGTTTATTTTATATAATATTATTTTTTTTCCACCTTTTGCTGAAGGGTGAAAATCCATCTCTAGAGAAATTCAGAATTAGCAAGAATCGGTTTGTTTAAACCACTTACCAACTCTTGCTGAGGAAGGAAAATTGCCTCTTTTTATACTGCCTTTGGTGGGGAACCCTCATTCTTTTATACAGCTGTTAAATGTACATGTGTCTCACTCACATCAATGATTCAAGGCTGGTTGGCTGGATATACGAGGAGCAGAAAAACCTAATTTGATAAGAGAGAAAGAGAGAAAGAGAGAGAGAGAAAGAGAAAAAGAGAGAGAAAAAGGGAAAAAGAGAGAAAAGAAAGAAAAAGAAAGAAAGAAAGAAAGAAAGAAAGAAAGAAAGAAAGAAAGAAAGAAAGAAAGAAAGAAAGAAAGAAAGAGAAAGAAAAGAAAGAAAGAGAAATCTAAAGGGATGTTTCATTTTTTTATTAAAGCAATTGCTTAAAATCCTTTTTCCCCTCTATATCCTCTAAACTAAACCTTCTGATGGACTATGGCAAGCTGTTATGGCCCAGGAGACATCAAGATGTTGGGCACTGTTATGTAAGTGCACTAAAAGTTAAACCTTTGCTAAAAAGAGAGAAAAAAAAGAAATATTTTATAAACTCTACTGATCAGGAAATAGTTGAGAATGTGTCTAGAAAAAAAACCTGAACATTTGTGCAGTACAAGCTCAGTCTGTCTCAGTCAGAGACACTGAAATGACAAATCTCATGGCAATATTTAACCCAGGACCTATTGATCTGGAGGAATTTCATCAGCATCATCTTGTTCCCTCCCGTCTAATCAAAGCATTTCCTATCCCAACACCACTGCTAGCCTCACTGGATGAGAACAGGACTGTCAGGATGCCACAGGAAACATCATGGTATACTGCACTAAAATTTTAGATACATTTCAGATAACTGCCAGATTTAAGTAAGCAGAATCTCAATGAGCTTCAGCAAAGATTCCTCCATTACGAAGATGTAAGGTCTACCGTGATAACTGCAGATATAATCTTAATTATTCTGCTGCAGGTGTTTTCCTCTCTTAAGAATCCGATTTTCAGCAGTTTTGCTTTTGGACAACTTTATCTAAGCACATGCCAATTAGATTCAACATTGGAAACAATGCAGACTTGTAGAGAAAAGGCATTCTATGTCAAAAAAAGCCAGAGGAGTACCATGTAACTGCTTTGTGACCAAGAAAACACAGCTGGAAGTAGCTTACTAGAGCTGGTTACAAAAATCTCCATGGTTTTGAGCAGTAGGTTTGGAGTTTTATTTTGTTTGTTTTGGGGTTTGGTTTATTTGGGGGTTTCTTTGATGGTGGGGGTTTTTTTTGGGGGGGGTGGTTTATGTGGGGGTTTTTTTTGTTGTTGTGGTTTGTTTGTTTATTTTTGTTCTAATGGGGGAGTTGAGCAGAAGAACATGAGAGAAACTAAGGTTTTTCACATGGTAAAGCAAATCTGCCTGCCTGACGAACCTCAGAAATAATGTTAGAATTTTAACATGGCAGGCAGACCTAGATTAATAATTTAGGACGTGAAGCACGAGCAGACTTCCCTTATCCTCAGTGCCACCTTCTCAGAACGCAGCTGGGGCTCCCCACCCAGGCAGGATGCTCATCACTGCCACGTCTACAGCAGCAGACTCACAATTTGGACCATCAGGGAAAAGATCACCATCTTTGCATTCATTGTTACTCTTGTTTTGGTCATGATAAAGTAGCACTTTTCCTCAGGTCGAAATTATTCTCTGTGAAAAGTTCATGTACCAAGAATAAATTACTATATTTCATTCTTTGTGATTTATTTGGCTACAGAGAAAAGAATTTTATTTAACACTTGTATCTATATCATGAAAAAGTTTTGCATATTTTCTTTGTTGCAGCATGCAAGTCAGCATTCTTTCCCCTGAGCCTATAAAATTTTAGTGTTGGTTTTCAGGTCATGGGGGAAGTTTGACAGAAAACACCAAGCAAGCATTTCACAAGTCTATTATTTTCTCTACATTTATGTGTGTCCTGCACAGGAAAAAAATGTCCGAACTTCTAAGGCATCACAGTAGTACTAGCTGTTCCCCCTACATTGCTGGTGAAAAGATCTTTAGCAGCTTTTCAGATACAGAAAGTAGGATTTCATCATCTCCATTCCTTGGTCATTCTTAAGCACATTCCTGAGAAGTATAATTCCTCTAGGAATTTGTCCCCAGTCAGATGTGGTGTCTTTGAAGACTAATCCTCCTTTTCCTTTACACCTCTGTGTGATAAAAGGGGATGAACAATGCACAAATTGTGAACTCCAGGGTCTAAAGCCTTCAACTTTATCTACAAAAGGCAATTACAAATTCATTTCCTATGTACTTTACCCGGAAGTGTTTTGCAGTTTGATGCCTTGCAAGGTTAATTTGATCTACCCAGGTATGGATGACGCACCCATCACGGTACCAGCACAATATTATCACTTCCCCTTTTCATTTAGATGCAGTCACTCCTGATCACCTCTGTTTGCAGACTGAAAACCTGTGGAACTCCAGGGAATGTTTCTGCATCCTCCCTTCCTGCTCAGGAAAGCAGCATTTGTTCTCTGGGCTGGGGAGACAGAGTAAGCAGTAAGCCTGGTGTCTTGCTGAGGACCCTTTCATGAGCAGTTGGTCTCCTTTAGGAGCATTTAATTTGCTGAATTTGTATATTTCTCATGCAAAACATCAAGAAGGTAGCTTCAGGTCAGTGACCACAGTTGGTCACAAAAACCCAGCCCATAGCTCCTCACCTTTTCACATGATCTGAGAGGCTACACTGCCTTGCTTTGCAGGAAAGGGAATATTCATTGCATATGCTCACAAGCATCAGGAATTTCTCCATCCAACCAATCTCTGCTTTGACTATCCCAGCAATTTAAACACTTGAGGGATAGGCTGTGCCTGAACCCTGGAGTCACTCACCAGGAGGTGACCTGCCAGAGCACCACCAGAACGAACACCCCACTGCCAGTGACACACAGGACCACAGCGGAAAGGCCCTGACAGTGGGAACTTTCAAATTAATCTTCGCAGACAGCGACTGCCACTGCCGACACAGATGGCCTTTCCTCTCAGCTGTGCCAGCAGCTCTGCACAGGCAAAGATCCCCTGCGTAGGAATGATCCTGGAAGTGAACAGAGCTGCTGTCACGTCCCTGACCCCTGAAAGGGATGGGGATGGAAAGGAGGGGAGGAGGAAAAGGGAATCAGCCCTCCTGGCAGTGGGAGCAGAGCTGTCCCCATCAAGCAAAGGGAGAAGGGCTGGGGATGGAACAGACGAAGGCACCGCATGGCATATACCAAACGAGAATGTAAGATCCTGTTCAGACTTAAAACAGATGAAATGCCAAAGCCAAAAGGCCACAAGAGACACAAGAGTGCTTCTGGTGACTAACAACATCCGTCACTGAAATGCTGGTGTTTCCCAGTCTCCCTCACAGGACGAGCCCTGCAGCAGAGGGTCAGCACGAAGAGGCAGCAGAGTCCCCAGGCAAGGGACAGGCAGCCCTGCACAGCTTGGCTGCTGCAGTTTGGAGCACTGAGGCAGAGGCTACTGCTGCTCCCACCCAGCTCCACAGAGATGGCCACTGCATGCCAGAAAACCCCACATGGAAATAAAATCCAAAGTACTTTCTGAAATACTCCTCCATGTACTGCCATCCTGCTGTGTTATATTAGTAGTGGTAAAGCAAAGGCAGAACGTAACCATACAGACATAAACAAAGTACTTTAATTTCTTTCAGAAATTCAACTCTCTGGTTCTCCTCCCATTTCTTACTCCCCCTCTCAAGAGGGAGTGAGCATTTGTTAAATTTGGCTTTGAACACGGGAAAACATTGGTTTGTAATAACCCTCCTAATCTGCTTTTCTTGGCAAGCACCCTTCACCAGCCGTCCCTGGTTCTGTTGTTAGGGGATGACTATGAAGCTAAGAAAACACATACACAAATTCTTGAGTAATTGTATGTGCAGTACCTGCTTTTTAATGCAGTGTAATTACCTTTTTGTCAGCTCAACCTCATTCTGTGCAGAACAGCTGAAATCCCTAATTACCAACCGAAGCAGTGAAAGTCCCCAATTTGCTCCCGAGGAAGTGGTATCATTAACCCAGCTCATTATGTGCTGCTAGTCAGGTGAGGCCTATGGAAATTTCACCTGCATTTATCGGTTTCCTTCTATGGAAGCATAAATACCACATTCTGGATAAAACACTGGGGAAAAAACCCACCCCACTCCCCAAGGGAAACTCAGCAGGCAGACCCAGGAGGAGGTTGTAAAAAGGTGGGGCTCAGACTGTTTTCACAAGCGACAGGACAAGAGGTGATGACCTCAGTTGGCACCAGGGGAGAGTTTGATTGGATGTTTTGAACAACTTCTTCGCTGAGAGGCTTGTCAAGCATTGGAACAGGCTGCCCAAGGAAGTGGTTAAGCCACCACCATCCCTGGCAGCATTTAGAAAGGTATGTAGCTGTGGCATTTACAGAGATGGTTTAGTGGTGGACTTGGCACATCCGTGGCATTCCCTTGCAAACAGTGGGGAATAGATCACTATAATAGCCAGGGATTAGGGTCATGCTCCTTAGTTTTTACAGTCTTGCTTCATACTGTTGAACAGCAAATGCATTTCCAAAGTCCATTCATGGATTCACATGTGACACACACAGATGCTGAGAATTCGAAGAATTCCTGCATTTACTGTGCAGAAGTTCTAAAAAAACTTAAAGCCTCTGTGACTCAACCATTTCTCTGCCAGGAACTCTACCCTGCAACATCAGCCTGCTAGACACCTACAAAAGATGATAATAATAAATTATTTTTATGTGAACATACCTGCTTTCTCTCCTCTTTCCAGAAACTAAATGGTGAAATAAAATAGGTGACAAAATTTTAGCAACTTCTGAGCAGCTTTAATTAAGGAAACTCCATTTTATTGCAGACAGACTGTCCTATTTAATCTCCCACTCACAGGTTTTCTTCTCACTGCATTTTTGTGCAATTAAAACAAGGCAAACTGGAATGCCAATTAAACTCCTCTTGAAACAACAGCCACGCTTTCTGACACCTGTTTAAAAATGCATGAACTGACACACTTGCAAACTGATTTCAGCATTTCTGCACTGGCTCTGATTGCCTGCATTCTGGCTGATGCATTTTATGCCCCAGGAAAGCAGAGAACATCAGCCCCTCTCGGGCTCTGCACTGCAGCTCTTCGAGGCAAGAGGAAGGAGAGGGGGTTCCTCAAGCTGCTGCTGAGGCAAGGAGGAATTTTGGCTCAAGGGAGGGAAAGGAGTCTCTTGATGTTTCAGGGGCCCTCTTTGTCATTCATTTGTACTGATCTACACCAGATGGAACCTCCTGAGGACCCATGATCCTGCTGCCAACCCTCTCACTTTTCCCCACCCTCAGACCAAGAGAAGAACTCAGTCTTCCCCCTTCCCATGGGGTTTCCCTTCTGCACTGCAGAACCTCCTTGGAGAGGAGAAACTTTCAGCTGCATGGGAGTGGGAAAGACGATGAATTTAATCTCTGAATAGTCAGTTACTGGATGTATCTGAGGTTTCAGGGTAAGATAAAGCCAGACACTCCTGGAAACAAATCTCATGTTCTTCTCTGAGGAAATGTTCAGTTAGAAACCTTGTTATGAAGCCCTTTAAAGTCTCAGCCAGGTGGTAACTCTAGGGATATGTTACTCAGGCACTTGAAGAAGGACAGAGGTTGGATAACAATGAGACACTCTCTCTTGTGGCACAAATTACAATTGTACCAGGGATAATGATAAATAAGGAGCCTGTGTCGTTGCTTGGAGGCACACACAGGACTTTTTTTCAAGTCAAAACTCTCCTCCAGTCTCCTCTGTGCAGCCACACAAATGAAGGCACAGGAACAGGATGGCAGAGACAGGAATGAGCAGGTGAAGGGTACAGCAGGTGCAGAAGGGGCTCCTTTTCTGGCATGGTTCAAACCAGCACCAAAGGAAAAGCTGCAAAACGTCCACCTTATACAAAGTAATCAGTGGAGAAGCTCCAAGGCCGTGGTGCTGTGGCTGAAGTGCTCCTGCAGCACCACTGCCCCTCTCTGCCCTCCCTGCCAGCATACCCAGCTCTCCATGCCACAGTCCTGCAAGGAACACCACCCCGAGGCCCTGCTCTGAGCCCAGCCATTAAACTGGTCTGGCTCAAAGGGAGAAAACACACAGGAAAACAAGGAAAACCTCAAGAGGAAAGGCTAACTGTGATGCTGTCCAAAGCAAAGGCTGGCTAGCAGCAGGGTCAGGTCTCACTGTGATACTGGGATTGGGGAAAAAGTGGGGGGACCCCAAAGCCTGCACACTGCCAAAGCCCCTGCTTTTGCAGACAGTCTGTTAGATTAATCATTCCTAACTATCCAAATCCTGCCCACCAATTTAAAGTAAGGTATGAAAAAAATTTGCTGACTCAAAAATTCACTCTTTCTGCAACTCCATTCACTGTTCCCCAGTACCTCCCCATGCTTTCCACCCAGCTCTTCTGTGGAGGCTTTGTGCAGCTGCTTCCACCCCTGCAAAGCGAGTGGAAGCAATAATAAGTCATTGGTAAGGAATAAGACTTGGTACAAAGAAAACATTGCTGCTTCTGTAGCAGCTGCTCACAGACCAGGCTGTACACCAGCTTAATAATGTCAACACTGACCCTGCTAAAAAGCATAATCCTATCTTCCTTCCCAACAGAGTACTTTTCTTCTGTGCTCTTTTTCTTCTCTCATGCTCTGCTTTGTCTTCCCTCTTATCAAAATTGCTGGACCACACCAAGAAATACTTTATTTCCTTGCATTTTTCATTCACAAGTGTTAATAAATAATTTCTCACCTTTCTAAGATCTGCTTGGGAGCAGTCAGAAATTATTGTCTTTAGTGGGAGTACTAATTACAATCTGTTTTGCTTTCTGAATATGCAAATTCTTTAGGGATAGTGTTCTTTCACCTTGCAGGAAGAAACTTGAGATTTATTTTTTTCCCTATTCTTCAACAAGGTGACACAGAGCTTGCAAAATTTTCCATGGAAGACAGGAAGCACAAGGAGGGAGAAAGGGAAGAGAGCAGCAGGAAAAGCCAGGGTAAAGGAAAGGGGAAAAGATGGAAAGGTAAGACATGCTCCTTTGAAAAGTTTTGCTGCCTTTAGCTGCAGCTGAACTTATTGTTTTGGTGTAGGTTCCATGTGTTTCATCTCCTGGAGTCATCGCTCTCTGTGTGTACACATGTTAACAGGGCCTACAAGAAATTGAGCTACAGTCAAAAGAATAAGGGTGAGTGGTGGAAAATTCAGAGTTCAGACCCCTCTGCTCACTGCGTCCCACACAAAGGGCTTGATTTCCATCAGCCACTCTTATGTTGGAGCACCACACATTACAAACACAGATTTTGGCAGCTCCAACCAGAAAGCTGAGAGACCCATCATGAAACCATCCATCATTTGTGGCATTTGCTTGTCAAGGGGCAGCCTGCTGAAACAGGTGGAGAACCTGAGGGCTGCACACCTCAGCTGGACACTCAGGTCCTTGAAATGCTGCCTCTTCCAGAACCAGTGCTTCTTCAAAAGTGAAATCATTTTGGGTCATTTTGCATCCAGTAACTTTTTTCAGTGAAAGTCTGCTTGAAATTGATACATGTCTAAGTAAAGTTCTGACTGATCAGCAGCCAAGAGATTATTCTTAAAATACAGTTGGATTTGAGGTACATATACACACAGATGTTTGTGTAGGAAGAACTGTGCCGTGTCTTTGAATCTGAACCAAAACCCAAACCCAACAAATCCCACTCTCACACAGTGGTGGCTCTGTTATTCTGGCTCCTGTATTTTATTTTTTGCTAGCCCTTTTTGCTGCCAGTCAGTTTTTCTGAAAGTGATGTTTGTGTTGGTGGCAGGTACTGTTCTCCCCCTGCATCCAATAATTAAACCATACTGCACATCTGCTTAGTCCTGTCAGCTCCTATCACAGCATCACTCCATCTTCAGCCACCTGCAGCTGCAAGATTGCTGATCAAGCTGCCTGGATTTGTCTTTCCTAGGTAGGTGTCTGGTGTGGAACTTGCCTGTCTATCTTTGAGCAGCACTCAGCACCCAAACTGCAAGCATGTAAAATGTCTCAAAGTCTGAAAATATGAAATACTGAAAGCGATTACAAATGACTTTATTTTTTAAAATTAGGAAGTTAAAACTTATTTTTTCTCCTGTAGGCAGAGCCTTAAAAGATCTTAGCCTAGCTAGTTCATGTATTAACCTGTGTGCTACACAGTAGAACAAAGCAGAAGTAATTTCAGAGAATAGAAATAAAACTGCTCCAGAAAAAAAGCTCACATATGGCATTAGTGATCCATGCTAGTCAAAACCATCCAAAATAGTTCATAGTCCTTGACCCTAAGCCTTCAGACTACTCTGATGGTTAGGATTGTTTAAAAGGTCATTTGCAAGCCCCCTGGCATCGTCAATTTATTGTGCAAACCTTTAATGTACAGACAAGACCATGCCAGTAAACATCCCAGCTGAACTTCAGGATGTGAGGGTCATCCCACAGGGCCTTGATATCTCAATTTCTGCCAAGTCTGGAACATGCTGGCTGAAACACAGCAGACCTGCAGCACCAAATGCTCTTGTTCCTTGGGGCCTTCCCTCTCCTGGAGGGAAGACAAGCCTAGACCGAGAGACCTTCTGGTCCACAGAGCAATTTGTGGGAGTCCCTGCTTTGCAAATGAACCAGGTCAGCAACTGGTGAAAACTGCAATCACAAGCACTTGCTTATTAAAAGAGGCTTGTTTGAACTTGTAGACGTTTAAGGGAGTTTTACCTCAGCCTGACAAGCTGCCTGTAATTGCCTTGGCACGTGATTTTCATTTAAGTGTTCCACACAGGCAGGGATGCGATATGCTGTATACCTTCTTTCTTCTTTCATTACCACAACACACTGATGGACCTCTGATGTGTGGCACACAAGCCTCGAGGAGCAGAGTTATTTTGTGGCATTTTGTATTTTGTTTTGAGGCAAACACGACCATTTTCGAAGCAAACAAAATAACATAAATTTGTTTTCATAAGATGCATTCTGGAGTCATTATGCTCTACCATGATCAACATTTATTTTCTTTTATGCGTAAGACACAGTGGTGACTATTTATCACCAGCGTTCATTGCTTCAAGAAAGACCATTCTATGATGGATGTTGGACATCCTGTACTACAGTCCTGTCACAGAAAATTAGTATCTAGCATCCCTACAGAAAGCCTGTCTGCAGGTGGTGGTGTCATCTTTTTTAAAGAGTATTGTTGCTATAATCTAACCACAATCAAAATTCATATGTACTAGATGTTGGATGGAGTAACAATTAGTCCTTTCCCTAAAGGACTATGATTATTACCAAAAAATAGACAAAGGGCAGGAAAAAAGAAGCATTAGCTGAGCGAAGTAGCAAGAACAGTAAAAAAAGACTTAAACAATAAAATATCTGCGTTATTTTTACTAGAAATAATAATACAGAGATTGTTGAAAGAAACCTAAGGATGAGAAGAAAAGTCAGTGCACACCTTCAAAATTCTCCTTCTGTTTTTTAACCAAAAGTTCATTATTTTTACAAAATAGATTCACTGCTTTAAACGGTGGGGTTGCACCCGATGACCACCAGAGATCCCTTCCTGTTTTAATTATTCTATGGCCCTCTAACTCCACTGATGAATAATAAGGGATGTCCCTGTCAATCAAGGATAAAAGTAACTGTATAGAGAAAGCTAGAAAATAAATTTATTTTCCACCACCTCTGGTCTCAGAAATTGTTTTTGAACAGTGTGCCTAACCACCGCAAAAGGCAAACACTTTGTGTCTTTGCTGCAGCACTCAGAGTATAAAGAATGCATGACAAAGGACAGAAAGGCAGCACTTAACAAAGCTCCATCAAAATTACATAGGCAGAGTGAGAGCAGAGTCAGCAAAGCAAATACATCAGATAACAGCCTGTGACTGTGTGATGCTCTCCATTCTTCAAGAAGCCATTCGCAGGAATAAGCTCTGTGGAGAGGGGCTCCAGCTCCAGCCGGGACAATCCCGAACAGCTCGGCCCTAGGGCTGCACCTTCGAGGCACTCTGACCTCCTCAGCCAGCATCCCTCACAGCACAGGCTCAGGTTCTGGTACTCTGACCTCCTCAGCCAGCATCCCTCACAGCACAGGCTCAGGTTCTGGTGCTCTGACCTCCTCAGCCAGCATCCCTCACAGCACAGGCTCAGGTTCTGGTGCTCTGACCTCCTCTGCCAGCATCCCTCACAGCACAGGCTCAGGTTCTGGTGCTCTGACCTCCTCTGCTAGCATCCCTCACAGCACAGGCTCAGGTTCTGGTGCTCTGACCTCCTCTGCTAGCATCCCTCACAGCACAGGGCTCAGGTTCTGGTGCTCTGACCTCCTCTGCCAGCATCCCTCACAGCACAGGCTCAGGTTCTGGTGCTCTGACCTCCTCAGCCAGCATCCCTCACAGCACAGGCTCAGGTTCTGGTGCTCTGACCTCCTCTGCTAGCATCCCTCACAGCACAGGGCTCAGGTTCTGGTGCTGGCCCCCCGACCCGCAGCGGAGCTGGGAGGTGTCACCCCGAGAGCCTCTGGGGAGCAGGGTCAGCCCTTAGCTAAAAAAGCAGCAGCACGTTTTATTGCAGCAGCAGCAGCAGCAGCAAGCGAGGCACAGCTGTGCCACGTGAAATACCAGAGCGATGAAACGGCGTGGAGGAGAGGGAATTCCTCACTGAGGATGGATTAGGAGCATGGAGGAGGACGGATTACAAACCGCTGAGGAACGCAGGGACAGCAGAACGCATGTGTAAGCCGCCTGGCAAGAATGTACTGACACAAACACGGACCCACCTTGGGTTTCCACTGTCCCTCCACCAACAAAACGCAATCTTGATGCAGAGGAAAAATTACTCTCCTTCCCAGCTCGCCAGCAGCTTTATTATACCTACAGCAGCACTTATCCTGCGTGTTCAGTCTCATTAGCCTCACTAGGGCTCTGCTTACTGCAAGATCAAAGGAGTCTTTTCCTGGGGGGGTTGTGCCATTGATAAATTTGGATATCTGCAGTAAACTTAATCTGTCTGTGCTACACTACAGAGATTTGAGGCAGGGGAAGATTAAAGTGATTTGCCTGAGACAACAGACACAGTTTGAAGGAATTGAATGCAGGTTTCCACAAAGCCTAGGCTTAAAGTGAAGAAGTCTCTTCACACATTAAGTGCCCCCGAATACATATCAGCAGAATTAGGATTTTGCTATCACCATACTGGATATCTAAAGGGGAAGGATTTGGAAATAGGCTTAGATTTGTCTTTTTGCTGCTTTTTTTACCCTTTTCTTCCTCCCTAGCCTATCCTAATTTTGCCTCTGAAAGGCCCAATCAAATAAGTCACACAAGTCTTTTGCATACGTATCTTATCAGCAGACAACAGCTCGGCTGTGCTAAAAATACTTTCCCGTTTTTGCAATTATTTCAGGATAGGTCACTCCCAGAGAAGGTTCAGATGGTCGCTGCGACTCGAGAGGGGCCAGCTCTGGCTGTGGCCACGGTGCAACATCAGGAGGAAGCCGTGGCTGTGAAGGATGGCCCTGGCAGAGGCAGGGGGCACGGGGAGAAATAACCTGGATCCTCTGGAAAGCACCTGCAGGTGTTGCCTTTCTTCAAAAGGTTTAAGAGAGAGATACAGGTGTGACAGCAAACAGCACTGTGGCTTTGATAATGACATTACGCACAGCTAGCCTGTTCTTTGGCTTGTTAAACTCCGAGTTTCCTGTGGGTAAGAAATGAACATTACTCTGTCACTGTTCTCAGGGCTTTCTGCCATGTTAATCTGATTATCTATGACAGTTTCTGACAGTTTGTTAGCGAAGATCCAATTATTCTGCTTGGCTTTTAAGTTTTCACATATTTCTGGCTAAGGGCCTGATTCTGGGTTCTTCTTTGTCCTCATGTCTTTAATACAAATATTAACGTAAAAGTCAATCCCTCAGAACTGATAGACTAGTGGTGTATATTCAGTTCTTTAAAAATGGATGCATTCTTCATCTCCAGCAAGAATAAACAAAAAAGATGCAGAACTGACAGCTGAAGGACATAAATGGCCCTGCACTTGAACTGACTACCTTTCTGTAATGGAAATTTACAGTGTTGGTATAGAAGGGAAGTGGCTTTTGGGGTTTTTTTCCCCCTCCTTTAAACTCATGTTTAGATTTTGGATTTTCTTCTGTGTCAAAAGAAAAAAAAAAAAAAAAAGGAAAATACAGCATAGTTCTATAAATAAATGTGACACATTTTAGACATAGAAATTAAAATAGGATCAGGTGGGATCCTTTTCCAAGTCATTTGACATTAGAGACAGCACAGTCAGTCTGTCATTTTTCCTCTTACACATAGTTTTTCTCAGATGTGAGTTTGCATGACATAGACTTGTATGACTGGAAAGTGGCAAGGGTGTAGTAAGCTATAAACAGAAAAATATATATACCCACACCATTATAAGGTGTTCAGTGCCTAATACTTGCACGTCACTAGCTTTTAACTCATCTCTGTTTGAGGATCCAAAATTATGTTGCCTGAAGTCAGCTGTCACTTCTTAATGTCTTTGTCAATAAAACCAGTAATGCATGGGCTTCATGAATTCCTACCTGCAAACTGCACCTTTCTCGTTCTAGTCTGTTCTAAATGTAATTATTTTTTCCAATGATGTCTGCGAATAGCATATATCTATTCAAGAGTTTCTTTTGCAAAGGACTGTCCAGTATTTCCTACAATAATACAGCTCCACTGACAGCAGCATCAGCAGGAGGTGACATGACAATTTCCTGCAGGTACCTGACATAATTATCTAAAGTTCTATGAAACAGTTATGAAGATTCTGAAAGATGTTGGTCATTCTTGCTTGGGCTCCACGCGTCTGTTACTGCCAAAAATCAGCATTAGTGATACCTGCACTAGTCAGCATTTCCCCTCTCCAAACCCTCAAAAGAAAAAGAGAAAAGACCTGTCCCAGGATGGATATGGCTCTTCAGAGAAGGAATTCCCATTATTGCACAGTTCTGGTCTGTAACAAATGCTTGCAGGTAATGCTTTACAGTCAACATTTCGGGAGCAAACAGTGCTCTCTTCCCACCTCTCCACTCCTTTTTGTGAGGTTATACAGGTTAAGTGACCCTTGGGGCCACAGACAGCTCATCAACTGCAAGAAGCATGGCAGCAATGCCTTGTATTTATAATCCCAGTAAAATCCCTGCATCCCACCAACCAAATCTGGAACTGAAGGTAGCAGCCATGAGAATTAATTTGATAACACTTCTCTTAAACATTATAAAATGGCCATAAGTTTCCATCATACCAGAGGCTGTACTCAGCAAGAACACTGCAAATCAAGCCAAATTCCACTGCTAAATATTAGGTGCAACATTCTGTATTGTCACAAACTCCAACATCTCACTCCATGACCATTTGCTCTCACAGTTCCTTCCAAAATGATGCTGATCATATTGGGTGCAACTTGGCAGAGATTCCTCATAGTTAAGAGTACCACCAGCTGCTATCAGGCAGGGATCTCTCCATTTCTGCATCTTAAAAATGACAGATGAAAGAACAGGCAATAAAACCCCCAGAATTTTCTTCTCCAGGGGATTTTAAAGCTTGAAAAAGTCTTCTCTTTCAAGTGCAAGCATAAAATACAGGCTTGGAAAACAGCAAAATTGGGAATTGAATGTTCAGAAGGGAAAGCATTGTGTGCTGCTCCTGCCCCTTCACCCCTCCTGCCCCTCTCCAAGCCTGTTATGCTGAAGAGAAGCTGAGGAGAATTTGTGTGTGTGTTTGTGTGTGCTAGGTGAAGAGGGGGGACACAAGGTAATCAAATCTCACAGCTTCAAAGCCTAAATCTATCACTAGCAAGGGTTAGCAAGAAATCCTGCAGATGTTTCCACTCTGCCTGCCACAGTTCAAGCAAACCTGTGCTCTAGGGGGTTTCATGGGGTTTTGCATGTCTCAGGCTCCATGGCTGCTGCTTGAGCCTGCCTGCTGATCTAAATGGGCCAATCACCTACACCAGCAGCCAGGAAGGAATACTAGGAAACCATTTGTGATACTAATTCAACCCACTGATAATCACTGATAAACAGGTTTCATACCAAAACACCTCACAAGGTCTCTGAAACTGTAAATTAAATTTCCTCCCTGTTCCATCTGTCTGACACCACTGGAAGTGATTTTGCTCTGAGAAAAAGGTGGAAACAGAATATAGCCCACACTCCTGGGTCTGGGAGATAGGATTATAGAAATTATTAGCTACTAGCAAAATCTCCAGAGCACTGTACCAAACAGAAGTTTATAAGCTTACGGCACAATCAAATGAGCAGGAATGACAGGAGGACTGCTCACGGTGCATCTCAGACCAAGTAGATTAAAAACATAAGTCTTGCTCATTGCACTGTCTGGGGTTTTCTGAAAGACATTCTAGAGAGGGACAACAAGAAAAAAAAGGCAAAAGAAAGGGCTTCAAAGTTTTAGTGGCAGCAGGGAACAGCACAGAAGCAGAAAGGCAATGACAGCACACAGGCAAGAGACATTTACTGTGCATCTCCCACAGAGGACGTGCTCCTGCTAAAGCCTCAGCTTCCTTCCTGGGTACCAGGGTTGGCTGATTTTCTCTGCTAAAAATATCTAAAACTTTCTCCACTGGGTTCATCAGAAATATGCCACCTCATAGTCAAAGGAAGGAGCTCAGGCGGGAAAATAAAACAAGCACAAAAAAAAAGAAAAAGAAAAATATCTCTCTCTTTCTGCTTTATTTCACCTTTAGGCTTTCCCAACCCTGAAGCTTGTGGAGGAAAGGAGACCACTTCAGTCATCAAGAAATTTAAGATCAGTCTTCACAAGTGCCTTAAATTTGACTGCAGCAGTGCACAGTTCTCCAGGGCAACCCTGGCAGTGCCAGGGATCATCGGCCTCCCTGCTCTGTCACCTTTCCTCGCTGTCACTGGGGCATAGCACTGCTCACATGGCCCCCACACACAAAATGTCCCCTCTCCTTTAAGCCAGGGGTTATTGCTGTAAACCACTAAGGCAGCAGCTACAGCCTGAGGCTGCAACAGAGAAAGTATCATGATAATTCTTCCATATTCCCTCAGAGAGATAAGAGCAGCTCACACAGTTATACCTAACCTGTATAATGCTAGAATCCCATGAAGATCATTAAATGAAAGGTGCAAAACAGCCTGTGTGGCTGTGTCTAAGCCAGTCAATAATTACCAGCATAGGATAAGAGAATAAGTCAAACCATTAAGTTCAGGGAGAACGTGACAGTATCTGCTGCTTGGTCTATTATTAAATAGAGTGGCATTTTAGATGCAGTGCTTGTGTAGTTATATTGCTTGAAGCTGTGCATAGGAACACCTAGAAAACTGAATGACAGATGGGAGGAAAAAACTTTTTCTCCATATGATTATTATTATTTTCTGTAGAGGCCACTCCTTTTCCTCAGAAGTCACTTTTGCACAAAAGTAAGGGATAAAAATCAGGCATGTAAGAAGGAAATGCATCTGCATAAAGTCACCACCAAGCATGGGTAGATTTACAGGCAGGTAAAGATTTTGAAATACCTGCAAATATTTAAATTTTGCTCAGTGTGTTTTAAAACTGCTCTTTGCTCCCCTGCATGCAGCCTTTCTTGCCCAGATGCATGGGCAGTGTACAGCGAAGACACTGAAAATGCTGGGAGCTATTTCCATAGCAACAGACTGTGGTGAGGTAATACACCTGAGGTATTAATGACCTCAGTGTGGAGTCTGGATGCTAATAGAGAAATGAAATGAGATGAGATGGATGATTTTTTTACATTTCAACGGGCTTTTGAAGGAGCAGGAAAACAAACCCATAACAAAAAATTCCAGATTAAACAATAATCTTTTCTTTGTGTCACTCTCGGGACATATATTCTAGTTAGAGGGAAGAAAAAAAAACAATAAAAAAGAGGAAGCCAAGGCCATGCATGTATCTTCAGGATGAGCAGAGCTGACACAAGCAGATTGTTCACCTCTTTTTTGCTTCTGCACGTACAAATGCACTTGCACTTCCTGACTGAACACTTCTAAGTCCATAGAGGGCTTTTATTTACTGCAGCAGATTTTACCTTCGGATTAGCACGAAGATCCAGTTTCCCTCCTGGGTCACCTTCCCCGTGTCACTCTGCCTAGAACTTCCCCAGCTAATTCTTGCCAAGAAGCACAAGAGCTAAAAGACTGTCTAAATTTTCAATACACATTTGGGTGTGCATGGAAGACAGCTGGTAATATTTAAATTTGACATCCTAGAATTTCTATGTTCGATGCAGTAAAACTGTCAGCCAGATCCTGCCATGTTCTGAAGACTGGACTTTGAAACAAGAATGCACCTGTGCTCAACAAGTGAGGTAGGTATGACCAGTCCCATGGAAAGAAAAAAGGAACAAAACCAAAAAATAATGCTGAAGTTGATCTACTCTTGGTGTATCCAAGAGTAATTTTCTCTCAGTCATTCCCTCTTCTTATTGCTGGTTTCATCAAGATGTAATGTTTCCCAAGAAATAAAAAATGTGTATCATTCGTAGATCATCTTTTTATAACTGTCAACCAAACCACCAGTTCCTACAGCTGTCCCTGCTCCAGGACCCCACAGAAGTTCCTTCTGAGAGCCAGAATCTAGCAAAGAGTACATGATTTTGACAAACCACCCAACAAACATGGAGAATATCTCTTTATATCCTAACTGCACCACGCCAGTGGTTACATCACTGGTGATTTATAGGAGAGAAGTTCACTCTGGGCTCCTGCTGAATTCCATAATGAAATTATAAAAGTGAGTGCTCCCACCTCACCAAAGCAGAGGCACTGGGCAGCACGGATGTGGCCTGGCTTGCAGGACATGCAGGGCTGCAGTATAACCAGGCAATTGGGAACTGGACCGAGCACACCTGAGATCATACAGCATCTGGATGAAAAAGATCCAAAAGCTTGCAGACAGGCTTGGCAGCATGGGGTTGTCAGAAGAGGATCTCTTGTAAGCAGCAGTGCCAATTCTCTGTAGATGTGGGCATGATTAGACAAGAGCTTCTCTTCCTAATTACTTGACTTTTCCTCTTTTTTCTTGTAAATTAGAATTAGTGCCAGGCAACCAGCGCTTTTCCTTTTCCTGTAGCTGCCCTCGAAAATGTTTTTAATCAAGATATAGAAAAAGCTTTGATAAGTTGCAACCAGATCTTTTCCAAAATATGCCTTTAAACAGGTGAATTTGTGAGTTAGTAAACATTGCTATGGCCCCTTTGTATCCCCTCTTTCGAAGTGGGAAGGCACTAACTACAGGGAATGCAGAATTACTTTCAACACTTTGACAGTCAAAGTCACCAGCCCTGCTCTAGGTTTTCCATGAGCATCCTTCAGTAAAACTTTCAGGAAAAAGTCATTAACATGTAATATAGGATTGATCAGAGGAAGCCAAGCTGGGGACCAGGATTTGCACTTTGGTACTTCTGACAGTGAGATGGGATCCCACTCCACCTGTGCCAGGGAAGCGGGCAGTGCGGTCATTTGTGTGCAGGTTGTTATGTCTGTGTCTGAGGCGTTCTGCCCCCAAAAGAGAAAATAAAACCCTGTAGCAGAATCCCTGAATGGGGTAAAAACACCCCACACAGACCTAGGCCTGCTGCTGCATGGGTTGGTGATTGCTGTGTGAAGGGAGTGCTGACCCTTGGGCAGAGATTGAGTGAGCGGGGCCCAAGGGAGCAGAGCAACCAATTTTGGACCATTCCTTCTTAGGAATTAGTCAGGAGCCAGTTCTCTTTATCTGTGCCACAATCTCACATCCCAGGGTTGGCATACAACTGCTAATTTTCAGCTACCTGATTTTGCTGCATTAGAAACTCCGCCAAGTTGGTTTTTGTTTGTTTTGTTTGTTTGTTTTGTGCGTGAGCAATCAGCCTGTGCAGTGGCAGGTAAGCGCTGGCAATGCTGAGAAATGAGTCAGTCTGAGATAAATGCACATGGCAGAGAACAAAAAACAAACAACAATAAAGAAACACACACACAAAAAACCCACCGCAACACTTTGCAAGTGGCTCGAAAATGAAAAAATACAAAACATACTAGCTAATTCTGCTCATGTAAGGAGTGGAGCACAGGCTTGCCCTGTAGCAAACACATCACTCGCTCTGCACGGAAAGGGGATCTTCTGAAGAGAGAACTGGGTCAGTAGAACTGGAGTCCAGGCTTGTCACTTCAGCTATTTAAACACAAGTCGAGTAAGTGTTTAAACCTCAGGCTCTGACTCAAGGAATGTGAACAGATGCCATACTGAGAGAAATCACAGACAAACCCACTTTGGCTGAGTTTATTTACTCTTTTTTTAGTCTTACCTTCTCTGAATTTCCCCAGAGTTTGATGCAAAAACTCAACAGAACAACCCAGTTCCAGTATGTGTCACAGAAACTAAGCTTTTCCTCATGAATATTTATAGACTGTAAATTATAGTCATTGGCATTGTTCACTTCATGCCAAAAAAAGAAAAAAAAGTGTCACATTCCTTTCACTTAACTTACTTAGTATTTCTGTTGATAGGTCTACCTGGCTTTGAAAGCAAACAGGATCTGGCTTCTATAGGTATATAATTTCAGGAATACTATATTGACAGAACTTAATATCATAGTTCTACCCCAGAAAGATTCAAGCTGAATACAAAGGAGACAGGGTAACACAACCTGGAACTGTCTTTTACTGTAATTAAAAGTGCCCAATAATGTTTATGATCCTTTCCCCTTAGCAGCTGCTGCCAGATTTAATGCTAATAAAAAAGCACATTTTGGAACAATGCTATTTTATTGCAATCCTCTTCATATTCCTGACCTTCACCAGAAGCTGAAGGCTGTTTAGTGACTTCTAAAGGACAAATTGGTGCAACTCAAAGAAGCAACTGCAATGTAAAGAGGAAGGGAGTACTCAGTCCCTGAAGTATGACAGTGAAGGTCAAAGAGACCATGAGCTAACCCCAGAAAAATGCAAGACTTAAAATTTGCTCCTGAATATTGATGAAATTTCATCTACATCCTAGGACTATGGTTTGATGATTCCTCATTCACCAGGCTGTTGTTTTTCTTTTTTTTAATTACTTCATGAATCATTTCATCTGAAGCCATTTTACACCTTTGCTGTGCCAACTTCTAAAGGAAATCAGAGTGGAGTCCCTGGAGAGCACTCATCTCCTTGAGATTTCCAACGCTTCTTTGTCACAGTGAAATCAGAAATACATGGAGTATTTTGTGGCTTGAGGCATTCGGTATTTTCATTTCTGGGATGAGAGATTTATGCAAATTCGTACACAATAACAGAGAACTTTGAAGCTTCTAAGATGTCCTTTCACAGCCAAAGGGTTGATGGCAATTTAGCATTTCCATTCAGCAGCTTTCCCTTTCCTGTAAAGCACCACTTTCTCTCTTCCAAAATTTCATTTTGTGGAATTACTATTAAACTCACATCCTTAAATAATAATAAAGGCCGTTGTTACATCCCTGTTGGTGCTGTTGGTTTAAATCACAGTTTCTCTTAGGGTAAACTCCTGAGTAGAGAGCTCAGCATAGGCTGTTACCTGAGGGGTGTTGCTTTTGGTCCTCTCTGGCTGTGTCCTTCATAGAGAATGAGATTTGCAGAGGAGGAAATTAGACAGCTGTCTCCAATTGAATTGCAGTGAGATTTGAGGAAAATTTCCCATAAACCTGGAAAGCTGTAGTCAGGATCGTGCCCTGGCATGCAGGTAAATGAGAAATGCTATTCTGGCTGCTTCCTGCTACCCACTGGTGTGCAAATGTGTTGTTTTGCTACTGCTCACAGCCCTCTCCTCACCTTGAAAGCCTAAACCATTTCATTTTTGGGTTTGTTTTGTGGGTTGTTTTTTTTTTTCCCAGTTTTATTCTAAGCTGAAATGACAAACCTCTTCATGGTTAAAATTGGCTTTGGGCAATTGGTAACTGAATTAAGCTGCTTTTCTTTAGCCTGTTTCTAATCTTTAAAGCCTTTCTTCTACTTCATTTAGCTCTCCCCTTTCAAGCAGCATTCAGATTTATAAATTTGCCCGTTTTTGTCCTTTTTTTTTTTCTTTTGGAATGGCTAATATTTGCAATAGTACTGAGACAATCAGCCAGGAAAAATTTCTCCAGACAGAAGACCACAGAAAACTGGTTCTGCACACTTCTGTGAATATTCAATTTATGTGAAGACAGAGTTAAAAATCTGATAATATTGGGGTGGAGAAGGTGCCTTTAGCACACCAGTTGGTCCTGAGAGAACCTGCTCCACCAAGCCATACTTGTGCTGTAAATTATGGATAATCAGGAAGACCAGAAATGGATGGAACTAGTTGGAGGGATGCACAATAACCATCTTTAAGTCTCAGAGACCATCTCAGGTGGGGCACATTTAATATCAGTAAGGTGGTCAATGAATCTCCTTCCTTTATAGATGAAACCCAAACTGGTAATTCCACTCAGGAGCCAATCTTACTCTTTTCAAGATTTCTTTTTTTTAAATGAAGCCCGATTGAACAAAATGGAAACACTTTAAGAGATTTAACTGTAAGCTCAATTTCTAAAAAGAGAGTGTTTTCAGATCACGTTGTACTATTAACATGTTAAGTGTCTTTCTGCATTCTGTTAAGAAAAGCCCCAAATCTCTCGATATCTATTGGAAGTACGATCTTGTTTCCAGTGCTTGGAGAAGCAGCAGGTAATTACAAAGCAGACAGAATAGCTGGAGGAAGATAAGAAAAATCATTATGTCACACAGCCTTGAATTACGTTGATTGCATACTGAAAACTGCAGCGTTCAGTCTTACCTCCTGTGAGGTCAATGCTAATGCTGCCAGCAACTGCACTTGGGAAAAGTTCTGCACAAAGCTTCACTTATTTGACACTTGGGTCATCCTAAAGCACTTGTTAACGTTACAGTAGTTATTAATGAGGTTTCTAATTAAGGTTTCTATGGTCTCTATATAATCCCTTCTAATTTACAGTAGTGCACGAGAAATTCACTTAAAATTATGATTTCCCTCCCCCCAAACTGCAGTTGGGGCAGGGAGGGGAGAGATATTTTTGTATCTATTCATGCGCTAGATCTCTGCTTTGAAATTTGGGAGGTGCATAAAAATTTTAAGGCAAAAACGTGAGAATGACAAAGAGAAAGGTTAATTAGACCCTTCCCTCCTTTCCTCTTCTGCAAATGTCTTCACGCCTCTCCTGTCTCACATTTTGGAGGACTTTTCACACTTAGCAATACTAAAATTTTCTGCCTAATTTTATTTTTTGAGACATCAGAAAGAAGAGAGAGGCCAAAACCAGGGAGCTGAAAACATAAGACTGCAATTCTACTACTGTTGGGAAAGAAAAATAGATCTACTGATTTTTCTTATATACACCATGAACGACCCATGCAGCAACATAATGCAGCCCCTGACCCTGAGAGCACTCCACATCCAGTGGTTACAGCAGGAGGAAGCAGAGGGTCTTACCATGGACACAAAGTACAGATTCACCCCAAAAAATTGCCTTTGGGAAAGAATTGCAGCACGTGGAGCCGGCATTGCTTTCAGTGGCATCTTTAGTGTGGATAAGCACTGCGATTTTGCCTCCAGAGTTAACAATTTGGCAGCTTCCTTACGCAGAAAATTTAGTTAGGAGTAAAGAATTTGCCATATGTTGATTCTTTCAGGCAAGTGAAAACGAGCCAGCTGCAATTATAAGAGCTAGTGTCTCCTAAATTCCTTTTTTGTGGGGGTCCTAAGTGAAATCTGGCTCTCAGGTTGGGAAGGATGTACAAATAACTGAACACAAAACTCGTGTTCGTCTTCCAGGTAGCCTCCAGATAACCCTGCAGTAATTTCCCCTCACTATCAGGTAAATGATAGACTGCCAGGGGGATGGAACTTATATCCAACCTGTCATGTAAGTAGAGAACAATTAATTACACACTTATTTACAGTTTGTCTCATAAGAGCAATAAATGGCAAGTAACTAGAAGAATTCCAAGGTGCTGAAATATTTGGTCTCACCCACTCCACACATAAACACAAGGGGAATGAAATTAATTTGGCAGTGACTCACAGTATGATCCCTCCCTGTAATGGGGTTTGGGTTTTGCTAAACAGGAATCACAGATGCCTCTCTCCTCTCTCCGGAAGCTGAAATCAAATTTTGTTGGTGCTCCACAAAGCAATAAAGTGTTCTAAATGCATCAGCAGTCTTAAAAGTAATGAAACTCCAATTATCTACTCTGAGGTCTTAGAGGACTCCCATACATTATTCAGGTTACAATCTGAGGTATGTCCTTGATTTTTCTTAATTTTTTCAATTCAGAAAGTGTTACTGGTCCAAAGCTCTGCTTGTATTTACAAACCCCAGCACGTACATCTGGTGGGAATTGGGAGACTAAACATTAACTTGCCCAGCTAATTACAAGCTTTTTCTGACTTCTGAAGAAAGAGAGGAAAGAACTTTAAGGGGAAGTTGGGGAAAAAAAAAGGAAAAAAAAGAAGGGGTATAAACCAGGCATAAACCAGTTACAATATCCATGTCATGTTCACTTGCACCCTGCTTAAAATTTCGTTCTGGTAGAACCAGAACATCTGTCACAAGCCTCTTAATACCCCTCTGACAAAGTGAAGATATAGTCACATTAAGACCTCTGCATGTGCCAGTGAAACATGTAAGCTGTTCTCACGCTCAGCAAAAACGAGGGCCTAAGATTTCAAATTGCAGTCATAAAAGTGAAATAAAAAGCAGAAAGGCAGAGAAAGAAAGAGAAGGAAGCTGCTTTTATTTGAGCCATGAAAAAGTAATTCCCCAGGATTAGCATATCTTTATTTCCTTTGCATATTCTTTTCTGAATTAATTTCGCTGCATTTTGATAATGATCTTAGCGAGTGAAAATAAGTTGATGCCAAAAAAGTTATGCTAATGGGAATAAATGGCTTCAAGGTAGTGGAAAGGGATTTTACGGCCTCTTTTATAGGTTCCTACTTAATCCAGCTCCAAGGGCACTAGAGAGCACATGTTGCTGCCTTCTTGTGGCAGTAGATAAGCCTGGCTCACCGCTAAAAACCGAGGGGGCTGTAAGAGGAGCAGCAGCCCCAGCTGAGGCACCGTGAGAAGGCCAGGGCAAGTGTTTCACCCACACCTGCTAAGGAAAAGTCCAGGTTTCACTGGTCCAAATAAACCAAGTAAAGCTGTGTCTGCACAAAGGGGTGATGATGGTCCGGGGCAGAGGCATAAGAGGAGGGAAATTCTGCTTTTCCATAGAAAAGAGACTTTGGTGTTGCTTACCCACTTCTTGATTTTTTTTTTAAATTTTTTTTTTTTTAATGTTATCAAAGGGAAGAGCGACATAAGTAAGAAGGATTCCCATGGGCTAAATTACAATTGAGCCCAATTGAATGACGGCTCTCAAAATCATAACCATCTGTGAGGTGTGTGAGGTACAGCAAACTCCCTCCCATAAACCCAGCGAGAACAGCTACTTACACTTTTGTGTAAAGCAGGGGGAGATTGGCAGCTGAAATGGAAAAATTCACATGGGTATTAACTATTATCATGTGCTGATGGTATTATTCAGTTTTGCAAAGAGAAAAACCACTCCTAGCCACCCAGTTTATTCAAGAAATATTTGTTTAAAATCATATTACTATAAGATTCAGCTGTTACTTTAGAAAATTCCACAGTTTATGGGTTTTGATTTATGCCTAATTATCAGTGTGTGAGCTTTTTTCTCCCTATTATTTTATGTACACCAAGTAATGAATAATAGAAATACATACAGTAAGAACAACTTGAAATAAAAGCAATCAATGCATTATCCTGATTTGAAAAGGAATAGGACACCTGAACCAAAAATCTAGATTATAAAATTGCCTGTGACAAAAGGGGAGAGAAGAGACACAAACCTGAGCCACCCTCAAAAACCAAAGCAAGCAAACAATCCTAACCACATATTTCATCCACTAGCACAATCTGCTGACCCACTTCTCTGGAACTCAGGCACCAGAAATGGGTTGTATCCAGGAGGATTTCTGCAAACCACATCTCCAGCCTTGCTTGTTTCAAAGAGCTGTCAAGTCCATATCACACTACACTTCAAAGACAAATTTCAGCCTTTCAAAGGCGCATACCAATTTGTTTTTTTTGTAAAACATTAGTTACAATAACAAAGAGAATAGGAAAAATATTATGGAGCCTAATGTGGACACAAATATTTTAGGAACATTACATTTAAAGAACGCACAATAAACATGACAACAAAAAATAAAAAATATATTCAAATAACCAAAGAAATTTCCAAGACCCCACCTTTTTCTTCTGTTTAAAAGAGCAACCACAACACCGTGTTAGACCATCAGAATCATGTAAAAGTATCCAAACTACTAAATGGAACCCAGCAAAGTACAAAGTGAAACAATGTGGGTTCACTAGGGTAGGTACATCAACGAAAAAGAAAGCACTTTAAGGCTGATTTTGCTTCTGGTGTTAATATTTCAGCTTGTGGGGAAGATGTTTTGCAAATGAATCTCGTATGAGTTAAAATCATTTTTAATAAGCTATTAAGTGCAAAAGGAAACAATGCTATTGTTTCTCCTTCAGCTTAACATGAGATCTCTGCGCCACTTCTCGCAGCACTTTTCATGGACTGCATAACACAAATTAAAAGATTTCCAAGAAATATAACCAAGTGCTTGCCAAAATTAGTGAAATTTTCTTAGCTACCTGTATGGAGGTTAACACAAGAACTCAGATTCTGAGTCTACAGACAGAAATACAATAGCCAACACAAACAATTTGGAAAACCTTTATAGTCTCAGAAGACTCAAAGGCTGGAGGCTGATGGAATAAATTACCTCATTAGGTAAGGTAATTATGGACTGTACTCCAAGCCTTATGAATTTGTCTGTGACACTGAGGATCCAACACAGGTGATATTTCCTGTAGTCAAAGCTGAATAATCACGTGACTTTGTATGTGCCCTAAAAGCCAAACTCTATCTCCAAAACAGCAAGCGGGAGGTCTCTCATAAATACTTGTTTATTTAATACATGCTTTCTTGGCTTAGCCTGTAGCATGACAAAGGGAAAGAAGACTGACTAGGTTTCAGGCTAGTTTCATCCCTAAGTCTTCAGGGTGAAATCCTATCTGTGATGGCAGCTGAAATCAATTCTGGACTTAAAACATAGGATTGATGCTTTAATATTCACCTCCCATTAATGGTTTTCTAAATCTTTCTCACAGCTTTGAAAACTATAGTCCAAATTACTTCATTCAAAACTGCTGAAATTACCCAGAAGCTGTCATGAACAAGAGACACTGAAATTCCCTTGATTTTTGGACCATAAAATCGTATGCAGCCCGAAAGGTGCATGTAAGAGATATGTACTTCAGTTATAGCATCCAAAGAGCCTAATGGGAGTTTCAAAATTATAGTGGAACCAGAGGCCAAGCAGGTTTCACTGTGATGTCTAATAATTATTAGAAATACTGCTTGTAATATCTGTGAAAGCTTAAAGTTGTCAGTTCTCAAAACATCATGGTTTTTTGAAGTACAAAACTCCCACAATGGATCTTGCCATGCACTGCTAGAAAGACTGTACCCCTCACTTTTCCATATAATTTACAAACAACTTTTAAATGAAATTTCATTTGAATCTTAATATTCAAGGATGCCAGGTAATTTTCAGTGCTACATTTTGTTTGGTATCTGTTGTCTCCAAATCCCTCTGCCTGTGCTGTCACACGGACAAGAAAAACCATCACAGGACAACCCAAGCTGTGAAGGAAGAGGCTCCTAGGCATGAGGGCTGGCTGCTGCCAGAAAACCTGGACTTTCCTCACTGGATTTCTTTCATCCTCAGCCAAAACTCCTCAAAATTGGGGCACCTGGTCTGAGCAAGTTGGAATCATGCTGTCTGGATGGAGATGACGAGTGTGCAGGGTAAGTTATCACACCTCAGCACCAATATGAAGCATCCGGGACATATATCCCAGTCCCCCCCCCCACTGAGTACACAGCAAAATACACAGCTCATGGCCAGGCTACACCCATCTTTTTAATGGCTAATCCCACCCCAGACACAGGCCCCAGCTGCAATGGCCAAGCCCCAAAAGCAGTTTGTCCTTCTGCGAGGGGAGCAGCCGGTGCCAGCGTGCGCTGGTTATCCATCGCTCCCAGGCGCTCCTGCTGCAGATGCAGCTGCACTCCACTGCCAGGCCCTCTGAATGTGGCTCTGCTTCAGCCTGACTCTGCTGCTCTGCCCTCGTGGAAGCGGTCCCACTCAGTTTAACAGGATTACACACGTGGCAGGCAGCTGGGAGCTGTGCCCGCTGGCCGCGGAGCCATGGAAACGTCGCACAGGCTGGGCTGCAAACTCAGCTGCTAAGCCCCACATCCCCACGGCTCTGCTGCTGATGGTAGCTGAGCTGATTAGAGCAAAAGCACTTTATGCACAAGTACCTGAGACGGAATCGCTGCTCTGCACTGCAGACCCATCCAGCCAAAGGGCTGGCGAGGTTCTGCTGCCAGCACAGGGGAGCAGTCGCACACCTCGCTCCCTTGCCTGAGTGTCCCCTGTTCATTGTGGCAGCAGTGCACTGGGTCACGCTGGTGCTGCTGTGCTTAACTTTCCCCTAGCACCACTTCTGCAGGGCAGAAATTCCCACGGAGCACCGTGAGGAAGCTGCTCAGCTGGGCAAAGTCTGATCTGAGCCTGCTGATGCCTGTCAGTTTCCTCTTAAAATAAAAAACTGGAAATGATTCCAGAGGAGTTTAGATCTGAAGGCGTGCCTCTTGTGCTCCCTATGCAAGAGACCAGTTTATTCTTTTTTTCTTTCACTTTGTGTGATTGGAATAGATTAAACAATGCAAAAGCATGATCCTGAGGGTGTTAGGCTGGTCACTAATTTAGGGGACTACCCAAGCAAGGAAGGGTTATTTCACCTAATTAAGACAGAGCACAGTATTTAAAGACAGAGCATTTGCATTAAACCCGACAATTCAGAATTCTAAATACTGTTGAGTCTGAAATTATGATTGTTAATCTCTCCTCACATAACAATGTTCTACTGACAGACATTGTAAATCACTTCCTTTTGCTTGCATTAGATGAACCCATCACTCAAAGTGCTCAATTATGAATCTGAATACAATTTAAAAGGTGAACTTTCTTTAGTTTTACTAAAGGGCAGAAGGGCAATGCTGATGGTGTAATACCTATGTTAATGCATTACTTATGACTATAATTTAGTCTGTATTCAGTAAATTGCTCATTGCTGTGATCAGAACAGGCAGCAATTTGCTCTCCTGGATCTTATTCCCTTTCCTCCAAGTGCATTAGGTGTATCATGGGCAGCAGGATACCCAGCTGTAAGCTGTCTGAAAAGGACATGTTAATCTATAATTAAAAAACCACAACAAAATAGAAAATAAGATCAGAATATTCATTGCATAATCATGACTGGTTTACAACCTGCAGGTTTAGAAACTGCAATTAAACACAGATATGGAATCATTAAAATATAAAACACTGCATCATTAATTTTCATTTTCCTTTGGAAATGACATAGACGTGAGCAAGTATGTGAACACCAGTGCAAATATTCTCTACCCCTCAGCTTCTTTAGGTGCCAGGATTTAATTCTCCTTTGTCCCATGCTAATCTGCAGAGATGCTTCCACTTCAGCAGAAGCTCCTATCTGTCTTCATTGAAGTAAAAACTTAAAAATAACCATCTCCAATGCAGAACTGCAGTTTACCAAAACAAAGTCAAGCGAGGTTTTATGTTAGTAATTGGTTTGCTGGCCAAGTGAATGATTCCATTTCAGGTCACTTCATCTGCTTAATAATGGGAAATACTTTGAATGCACTCCAATTCTAGACCCTATTTCAAATGACAGCTGAGATGTACAGTCTTACTTAATGACAAATCATTTCTGGAGGTGGCCAGAAGGCAACTGAACTCCCATGGTTAAAAGTGATCTGGTCTTCATCAAAATTTTGGCCATTCTTTACTGTCTGTCCTTGCCCCCATTAACAAAGATGATCCAGGAAATGTGTTACAGGACATGAAAGGCAGCAGTGCCCCAGCATCCTTTCTTCATGAATTTCTAGGCTCCTGCCTTGCTGCACCTCCTCAGATTATGCTGGTGTGACATCACAGAAACCAAACTGCTGGGTTTGTACAGAAACACACAGGCAGATGCCTCTGAAGGCATTTGCAGTTCTTCCTAACACGTTCAGATGCATAAGGGCAACACTTTTCTCTTAGCTCTAAGCCATTCTGCACGTGCACAGCAATTTCAGCACTCTCAGCAGGTTGGCCCTACGGCCTAGCAGCTCCTATGAGCAGCCTCCAACCTGCTCTGGCTGTCAGACATCCCGAAATTGAGGCAGACTACTGAAGTCACGTAAATGCAGACGTGATTGCTGACAGAATTTCTGCAGGGAAGAAGAGGAAGCACCTGCAGAGCCACCTGACGCTCGCTCACTTGCCCCTAGCACGTGTCCCTGCTTCACCTCCAGAGCTCAGCCCCTCTCGGCTGCTCCGTGATCCCCGTGCCACTCACCTCCAGAGCCACCTGTCCAGCTGCACCACCTGCTCAGGAAGCAGAGTCGCCCTGATTTTTTCAAGTTTTCTAAAAGCCCTTTTTGTTTGCATTTTTCTACAGAACTTTCTCGCACACTTTGTGGAAATAACTTATTGTTTACATTCTTTTATGGAGGAGGAGAAAGCTGATGGACTGTTGGGTTGACCAGTGGCATGGAAAGGTGGCACTGTCATCCTCCAATGACACTGGCCCTTGGATTTTGTATATAAGGAGATGGAGTCAGAAATTAAAAGTCTTTTTTGTCTTGGAACGAGCTGTCATCCGTGTCGTGCTGTTTGTGTCCTAGAGCAACACAGCAGCACACCAGAAGCCACAGGAATTGTGCCCTTAGCAGGACACCTCTCTTGAAGGGGTCTCACACCATTCCCTGAGCGAGGGGGGAGCTCACAGCTGCCACTCAATTTCTTGGATACCAGAGCCTGTACCTAGCCACCAGCCTTCCATCCACAGATGGAACTCTGAAAACAACCTTCACAAAATATGCTTCTGTGGTTTTAGTCCACATTTATTTTTTTTTCTTTCGCAAACTGACAGAGTGACTGATTTTCTAGCAAGAGCTGTATGAACTTAAAACAGTGATATTCACAAGCAAGGTCATTTACCTTCCAGGGAAAACATCCAGCTTGCTAACAATGGGATCGATTAAATTCCTCTGTGTCATGTGGGAGCCCCACTATTGTTAGTAATGGTGGGTTTAGAACTTAGGGAGGGTCTCGGTATAAATCACATAACCATAGCAATAATCCTGGAAATATTTTATGGGCCATCAACCTGTCCTGGTGTAGAGTAGGACCAATTTATCTACCAGAAAGCTTACAGTATGATAAATGCAAGAAACATATATAATTCAGACAGACAAAAGTACCCAAACAAATTTTCATTAAATGTTTCACACGAAAAGGTGAAGGTAGTGGGGGGAGAGTAAAAATCAATTTTAAGGTCTTCACAAAGGCTTGGAGCTCCCAGTCTTCTAAGATTATAGCACAATATTTTTAAGACAATCGACCACATACTTCTAAGGAGGTAATAATTTTTAATATGGGGGGGAAGTTCATTAATAGACCTGTTTAGAGCTATAATAGATATATTTTACAGCAGTGGATATCAAGCTGTGTGTTGATTCTGTGCTGGTACCCCAGAGCCAGCTGGTGGTGGTGCACAGCCAGCCCAAAGAGTTGTGGAGATACCTGCCAGGGGACATGCAAAAGCTGTCTGCACACAGTCCTAGGCATCCAGCTCTGGTGACCCTGCCTGAGCCAGGGTGTTGGACCTCCAGAGGTCCTTTCCAGCCTCAGCCCTGTTGTGATTCTGTGAACTGTAACCAGGACAAGGTTCTGGAACCCAACACGGCTACAGCCAGCTGAGCTGAAAGTCACAGGGACTGATGCTGGGTTTAGTTACATTTGGTAAAAATCAGTGTAACAACGCTGCTTTAGATGAAGTTCATTTGAATTCAGAGCGTAGGTGACAAAGCTCAGTAATTGGCCCTTTTTTCCCTGAGAAATATGATCTCTATTTGAATAACAGCTATCGTCACTAAAATAGTCTTTCATGTAATCACAGTCTTTTTGTGACTATTTAGCATTCCTCTGGAAGTTATCTGTGGAGCTAAATGACTGCAAATGGTGTGTGCAGAGGAGCCTTTTCTCTGATTGTTACAAAACGCAATCCCAAAATGTTTGCTGGAGAAACGCGACTCGGCACAGAAGCTAAAGGCAAAATACTCGAGAAATGAGGTTACACAGTGTGGGTGAGGAGGGTGTGTGAGAGGCTGGGTGTGAGCCAAAGGCACTGGGGCAGGGTTAGCTGCAGATGGAGGAGATTCAGGGATGACAAGTGAAGCAGAAAGGGAAGTGAGAGGAAAGAAGCCAAGGAAACAATAGCAAGGGCACGAACACTGGTGAGGGTAAATGCGAAAAATGGGATAGCATTGTACTCCTGGAAAAATACAGATCTCAGACAATTGCAACTATTTGCAGATTACTTCAAATGGTTGCTCGTTGTTGAATTTTCCTTGACTGACTGTCCCTGACTCCTTTTTCGTTTAGAGAGGGTTGAAAGCTTAGGACTCAGGTGCTCTTCCTGGAGAATAGAAGTATTTGCTGGGAAGCTCTATCATAGCAAAAACTATAAAAAATAAGGTCTGTCAGTCAGTGCAAATTATTATTTTGTCTTTTAAAACCTTCTGAATACCCAACCTCTACAGTATTTTTTTGCACAGGATTAATAAATAAAACATCCATGCACTGCCTATTAAAAAAAAAAATCATCTAGTATTTAAGTCCTGAGGGAAAAGAAGAGGAAAAGATTAATCTTTTCACTTTCCTAGAAATTTCTTTCAACTCTCCAACAAGATGCTGCCTCAGAGGTGCTCCTCCTCTCTCCCTCAAGTACAGTTTCACAAACTGGAAACCAGATTAGCCTACAGTTTATCCATGGATGTACAAATGTGTGCAGCTACCAAGCCAGGTGAGTTATTCTGCCCTCTCGTCTCCTCCTACATGAGCTGCTTTAGTAGGGACAGGATGGAACAGGGACATCAGCAGGTCGAGTCCTGCAGGAACTGCTTCTGGTCTCTCAGCAAGGCTGGCTGAAGGGGTGAGGGAACACCCGCTATGCCACTGCCATGCTGTTTCCATAGTCCCCATGCTACAGGTTACCAAAATCTGGCCCTTTCTGCACAAAACAGCATCCACAGAGACCCCTCCATCACTGTCACAAAACCAGGTTTCATTATTTTAAATAAAAACCCATATTTGCCTAATCCCTCACAGTCAGAGAAGCAATATTTAAATTTATGAATTAGTACTGGTCAGGGGACACAGACATTCAAAGTGTATCTCAATCTTGCCTCTCAAACAAAATGATTTATAGATAGATCTGACTGATTGCTTTGACACAGTTCCTTTAACCATAACATCTTTCTGTTCCTCTAGTAGCTGAGATTTAGCATTTCAGGCTGTGTACATATGTTGGATAAGAACATAATCCTCAGCTCTCGCATAGGAGCTCATGCTAAGAGGATGGCTCTGCATACAAATTGAGAGCACTGAGATGCAGGAAAAGAAAAATACACTAAACCCTAATATGCATATTATGAAGGCCTTCTGGCATCAGAAGAAATCATCAGTTATTTATCTTGACATCTTTAGAAACAGAGGGACTAGAGAGAAAAAAAAAAGGAGAGAAAGAGAGATAAAAAAAATTATATGACCTTTAGTCCGACACTCCAAGTAAAGACTCTGGATAAATACGCACACAGAAAGAATATGCCAATATGTGAAGAGGAAAAGAGATAATAAACGTGACTAGACCATCTCTGCAGAGAAAAATCACAGCGCTCCAATTTCACAGCCATTTCTGGCAGCACGGAGATGGATTTATCAGGGGGCAGAAGGTGACCCTCCTCTTCCCCTCTATTAGCCTTCTTAACCCAGCACGTGCATCCCTGGGTGCAGGATGCAGGCGCATCTCAGCAGTCCATCTGCTTCCTCTCACGCAGGCTGGGGCTCATCTCCTCATGCAAAAAGACATTCCATTAGCACTGCAAAAATTCACACTGGGCACACAGCAACCCCCAGCCATCCCTCACACAGTACTGAAGGGTGTAGTGTTCTGGACAACACCAGAAAAAGGATCGACCCCGGGCATCCTCTGGCACCTCGAGACTTTGTTCTTTAAACTTGCAAAAGACCAGAAGAAACCCCAGCATGCCTGGAAAGGCAGAAGTGTGCACGGAGCTCCCGTGTCCACGTGACACTTAGCTCTCAGGAAACGCCTATGTCAACAATCCACAAGCCCCCCAAATTATTAATACCACCTGGAATCATGCATTGAAATGGCGCTGCAGGCAAGGGGCTCTGCAGCAGAGCTGTTCCAGCCTGGAGCCCTTTCCCACGTGCCCTGAGCTCTGCTGGGCACAGCAGGGTGTGAGGGAGCCTCAAGGTCTCCTGCCACCTCCCTGTGCAGGGGAGGCCAGAGCTCAGCATAGCTAAGCCTGGCTTTGAAAAAGACTTGAGACTAGAGGACCAAATTTTCAAAACCGCAGTGCATGACATCTCAAAATCCCACCTATCTGTTTCTCTCCTGTTAAAGTAGTCCACAGGTTTTTCCTTTTTCTCTGTAAACTTACCTGCTTCTGTGTAAGCTCTGCTATCCAAGATACCCTCACACTCTCTGCTGACACCTTTTAGTCTACAAATGGTAAACACCTTCTGCAGAATACTCTTTCCTTCCAAAACAAATTAAAATTGGTCTTGTAGGGTATCCAGGGGAAAAGCATCACTCTGTTGCTCTAACAGATAAAATTATGGGATTTTTTTAATAGTTTTTTGAACTGTAAGATAGGCTTTTGGGTTATTCACTGGAAGATCTGACTTTATAAAGATACAAGAATAAGGCTTTTTTAGGGTGACAGTGCTTGCATCAGGATTCAGGGAAGAGGACTGGAAGATACAAGGGACATAGGACAACCACCATCTTAGGGACCTTTTAGATTTGGAGAGTTTTTTTGTCAGGACTTTTGTGGGAGTTTTGTTGGGGTTTGGTTTTTTTTGTTTTGTTTTGTTTTTTTGTTTATTTGTTTGTTTATTTGCTTTTTTTGGGTGGTAGGAAAGGGGGAAGAGGGAAGTTAGGGGGGTTTATTCTGTGTCCTGTGTTCAAAAAACAGAAATCTATATTCTAGCATGGACAAGTAAACATTTAAAAGTATGAGCTAACATAACTTTAAGGCAAAAATCTTTGAAAAATAAAATAATTTCTGAACTCATCCTCCCCTCCGACATTATAAATCATTAGGAATAAAATCCTAGTACAATGCAGAGTCAGGCAAGAGAAGCTGCAATCACATCCCAAACTCTTCCTTTGGAGCTCATTAAGTGTATTGAGTCCCTGTAATCTTCTATTGATTTTTAGAAGCAGTGCTTCAGTTGTCAATACAAAAAGTATAAGAGAAATTTTCAGAAAAGGTTCCACATATCTGCTTGAGACATGTATTGCACCACCTTGATTTATGCAGATTTTGGTAACTGGGTGCAGTGCTGACAGATCCCTCTGCTCCAGCACTAAGCCTGCCAGGACAGAGGCCAGTCCTACTCCAAGAGCTTTTAATTAATATTGCTCCCAAGCATCCCCTCGGTGAGGTTTTACTGGTTTCCTGCATGCCTAAGACCTAAGCTTGTAAAATACATGAAGTCACAGGTCTCCCAGAAGTGTAACTCAGAGATGAGGGGAGTAAAAAAAAAAAAAAAAAAAAAAAAAGAAAAAAGGGAAAAAAGAAATCAAAAAACCTCCTTGAGAATTCTGAACTTGTGAAGATGCAGCGATGGCAGATACCTGCCTGACTCTGCAGAAAGCTTAAGTGATAATTAAGGTACATTCTAACACTAGCAGCTCTAAGAATTTTATCCTTGATATAATATTTAAAGCTCAAGCTTCAAGGCACTGATAAATGCAAGAAAACAAGCAGAGTTCAGCATAAAGCTTACGACTGTAACTCAGAGTTTGAAATTCCACAAAGAAAGATGGCCCACATTATTTTAAAACGAATTTGCAAAACACCAGAACAGTCAGGTTAATAAAATTTTCATACTTCTTTGTCCCAATTCATGATCTGTAAAAGGACTTAATTGGCTGTCATTCCTGTCCTGCAGGGTCCTAAGAAGTTGTCCAGGGAGGCAGAGGACTCTCCATCCTCACAAACGCTCAGAATGCATCCGGACACTGCCCTGAGCCCCTGACCTACTTGGCCTCACTCTGAGCAGAGGCTCAGGCCAGATGCTCTCCAGACACCTCTTCCAGCCTAAATGACTGTACAACCCTAAACTGTTACACGTGTCCCTGACCCTCTGAGACACACAGAGCCCCTGCTCCACACCACATTCCTTGCCCTTTTGATGATAACCAGGGGACAATCCTGAAGCGCCTGCTTTCTCAAGACCCCCACTGCAATCTCCTGCCTCCCCCTTTCCCCACGTGCTGCAGCTGCCCTCTACACCCTCCCAGCTATGCAATGGAGTGAGAAATACCAGCCTTACCGTCAGCTTAGAGTCAGCTAGAAGGATGAACAAGTAGATACCTGTGATACTCCAGTAGCTCCCATGCCTTTATCACATAACCAGCACTCGTAATGGAAATAAATCCCTCCTTCCAAGGGAGGGCAGAAAGAAACAGAAGTGTTTCAGATAAAAATGGAAATGCTCTGATCAGTAGATGACTTTTATTCACAATACATATTGACAACAAGCAGCTGATCCCATTACAAGATATCATTACTAAAAGCCAATCTCCAAACAGGTCACGTCTTTATTAAAGATTAGCTACCAAATGCAGAAGGGATGCAAAAATAACCTTGTACATAACTGGAACAGACAAAGCTGGCTAGATATGCTCTGGCACATTCCAAAATTCTTCTGCTTCTTTTCCATTTTATCTCCTGACCTCATAATGTCCACGAACATGCTTTATTTGTGCTTGAAATAATGTCATCTGCAACTACTCTGGTCACACCAGTCTTTCTGGTAAGGCCATGGGGAAGACATTGTGGCTCTGCTCCAAGCTGAACACTCACACAACAGACATTCCAGAACTTGTTTCCTCCACCTGGGCACTTACTGATACCCTGACTTGTCTGTGCATCACCTTGTGCAGTAATGCCTACGAGGAAGAGCTCGTGTCTGATGGTTAGGCTGTGACTCGATGCATAGGGTTCGGTGCCCATGCATCAACTTTTCTTACCCCAACCCACATTTTTTTTTTTTCTGATTCTCCTTCCCATCCCACCAGTCAGGGTGACAGTGGCTGCATGGTATTTGGCTGCCACAATACTTTGCAAAAATGATCCTGCAAAGTCCAGTTCATTGATGAATAAGTATTTTTTTAAACCACCAAAGCCTAAATATCATATTTTATAATAATATTTATAATATGGCGTAAACAATGATATAGATCCCATTTAAAGCTGTTCTGAAGTGCTATAGACAAAGGGCCAAAACTTTTTATTTATTGCTATTGTCAATTCCTTTTGACAATGCAGCCCTCTAATTCTTAAGTTTTAAACAGAAATATGTCCATGCAGAAACAGACAGTGCTTAGTTAATCTCTACAATTACTCTGCATGGATATCTAAGAAAACATCCACTTTTCTTCATGGAAAGAATCCAAAGGGTTTGACTTCACCATGAGTTTCTCCAAGCAAGAGCAGCTCTCCTACTCAATATGCAACTTGGAATCACTGGCTGTGCATTTGCCCATTAGAGAAGAATTATTCCAGACACCGATCTTAAATCAATTCTCAAATTTTGGTTCATTTCTGCATTTCAAATGAGTATATTTTGAACTGTTATTCCATCTGTATTATCACACCTATGGCAGTCTGCTGGTCTCTCTTTAGCTGCAAAGGTGTAAGTGGAAGGGTTTAGAAAATAAAAGCTCTGTTCCTATCGCACCTGAGCTGAGCAGGATGAGAGTTCGTGTTCTGAAATTCAAAGGCCTCAGATGGTCACTGGGTTTTGGTATCATGACTAAAGAAGCAGGGACCAGCCAGATTTTTCAGACCCAGATACAAGTATCTGATATTGACACAGAATTTGGTTTCCATATATCCATGTATCTGTGTTAATGCTGCAATGCCAGCAACCGGAGCTGTAGGTTGAAAAGTGCTTAAATCTGAACTCTTATTTGAGCAGCTCTGAAATAAACAGAGGAAGAGAAAGAGGAGATTGATGGCTCTGTCTGGAGAAAAGCACCCCAGAGCAGAAGCACTCGAGTTAGTTCCTACACTGGCTTCAGCCGTGGGTTATGACACCCCAACCCTTGCCAATACAGCTGCCCCCTAAACAAGAAGGTTGCAGAAGATTTATCTGATGGGGTGTTTCTTTAAGCTATCAGACTCTCAGGTTCTAAAACTCAGACCCATCCCGTGGCCCCCAGTTTGTGCTGCTGGCACTGCAGGGAGCCCCAGGTGACCCCATCACTTCTGGCTCTGTGCTGCAGTCAGACCCCACAGCATCCCCCAGCTGAGCCTGCAGCTCTGCTCTCTGCAGCTCGCTCCAAACCCCATTTAAAGCAACATAAACACATCCATTGACTTCACTTGGACTTTGGAGCTGTTCCCAGAAGGACAGTAGACTCTCTAATAGCTCCTGAGAATCAGAGGAAACCCATCAGTTCTGGTTCCAGCTCACAAACATTGATGCTGCACATAAACAACAGGTGAGATGGCAAAGTTATTGTCCCTATTCCCAGAGTGCCTCAATTTCAGTGGAATGCTGGTGACATCATATGGTGCTGCCATTCTGTAGTTTTTATGATTTCCCCCAATGCTGCTAAAGGAAACATGATGGGGCTTCGAAGCCCATGGAATCCTGAGTAAGTTTTCAAAAGGTTTGAAAATAAAAAAGCGTCTTTGGCTTAACATGTTATTTTGCAATGCAACAGAGAAGTAATTTTATATCAGAGATCATTTTGAAATACATTTAGATATTCACTACGTATTCATTTCTCTTCCAGAAAACATCATAATTTTGCTTGTTCTACTTAATAACTGCCAGTTAATTATGTAAAATCCCAACCCATCTGCTTATTCCTTCACACAGCAAAATTAGAGGGCTTCTTTCTACAGTCATTACTGACAGAAGGAGAGGCATTGATTTAATGGACTTCCCTGAAAAGGGATTACAGTATAAGATCCTCTGATATTGATTTTGTGACATCATCATCTTTTCCTCAGAAGCAGACACTGATGACTCAAGAAAATACCAGTACAACATTAGTCAGGCAAGTCAGAGAAAGAAAATTGTTCAAAAAAACCTCAAACATCCGAATTTGCAGTAAGTCGACTACAATAAAATATTAGCTATGTTCTCTGTTCCAAATACAAGTTCTCTTTGAAAAAGGAAAATATCTGAGTGATGTTTCTCTCTTTCATCTCTTGCCCTGCTTACATTTTCATGAAACTATTGTGAGCTAGAGCATTTTTTGTAGGTTAATGGGTTCTCTTTGAAGGGATTAAAGTCACATTGATTATTAATTATTTTTGATGTTTTAAACTGATGTAAATGTCCAGAAGCTCTGAAGAACAATGTCCTGTAGAAATCAATACTGAAGTTTAAAAAAGAAAAAGTAGCAAACAACAACAACAAAAAAAAAAACCCAACACTCTCTGTTCAGCTCCTGGGGGGAAAAAATTGTGACTTCTGTTTGGAAGGTATACCAGCCCTTGGAGAACACCAGCAACTGGCATATATGATAATAATTTCTAAGTTATCTAGAGCATCCTTATTTTGATGTGTCTATCTTCCAGACTCCAGGCAGAGTCTGCAGGTATTTTGCATACAGAACAAAGCTAGGCACAGCAGTGCTAAGCAAATAATAAATAAATTCATTTAGTTGCTCTTGGAAAATGTTCATTTCTTTCCTTAAATCTGCCTTGAAGTACTTTAGGAAAACACTAATTAGCATTCTTCCCATGTGTTTTTTTTTTTTTTCTCCCCAGTTCTCTTCACTGTTCTTCACCACATTTAATAGATGTTGGGGGTTTGGGGGTGTGTGGGTTTTTCCAGTGTTTTGTTGGCTTTTTTTTCCCCTTGATCAAATTTAACATTTCTTTGCTGTTTGTAAGCAGAATGAAGCCATTCCTTCTTGTTTAATAGATCAATGAGGAGTGAAGATTTCCCGTGTTCAAATGACTTCCATGTGAACAAACAGGAAATGATCCAGATTAGCTGTGGTGCAGATAAAAGACAGAAAGCAAATTGCACAAAGGCAATGAGACAATTGGGACTGTCTGCCTGCTCTGGGGGCTCCTCTCAGCATTGGAGAATGGCCCCTCCATGGCTGATTCTAGGGGATGTGACAAGGAAATTATTGAAAGCCCTTAAACTTGAAGGAGTTGCTGATCAGATTGACAAATTAACGACTGGGACCTACCTCTCTTACCCCAAAGACTTGGCCTTCACGTGAGATAGCTGGAAATCAACACAACCTGCCTGGGGACCTGCAGGTTTGTAGCACACAAAGGAGCTGCAGTTGATCAAACCCTTCTGACAAGACAAGGCGGCCCTTGTCTCAACAACCGAGAAAAGTGCGGAGGCCAAATCACTTCAAAATCACAACCGGGTAGATTGACAGGCAACCTTATCTGTTTTTACAGCGTACTTAGAAAGGAATTTAGGATTTTTATCCCCCAAGAGGTTCATATCTACCAAACAGCAACCTCACGTTAAATCTCTGGGCTGACACAGAATAATAGCTCAGAGTTGTTTACTTCAGTTATCTCTGCTCAGCTCCTCTGAAGCGCTCAACGCTTGTGCTTAAATGCCACGCTCGCATTTTGCCGTCCCCAAAATTATGTCTTCTGTTCAAATATCCCACATATTCTCCTCTCATGTCCATGCTACCACCTCAAGGCCAGCATACTTAAAGCTTAACACTTCTCCTGCTAACTCTCTTCCCTGTTACTGCCAGCTGTGCCACCAATTTTCCCATCACCCACACTTACTGTAGAGCATTCCTTCCCTAAATACATGCATTCAACAAGAAGGGAGACCCTGGAGCTTGCCACACTCATTCCAGCACAGCCCTGACACAGAGTGCTATCTTTATGGCAAGCCAGACATGATGCATATCATCTTATTTCTGGAACTCCCTCTGAAAGCCACTGTAATTTCCCAGCACAAGAATGAGGGGGTTCCAGAAATGGAATGCATCACGTTTGGCTTGCTGGAAAGATGGCAAACTCCTTCCTTAGGAGTTGCTCCCTTCACTGGCTGCCATTCATTCGAGATTGTGAAGTGCTATGAAAAGCAAGGTAACCTTTCTGTTTCCAGTATTTCCCATTCTCTATTCATCTGTTATACTCCATATGTGGCAGCTAGCATATGTTGCCACATTTGTCTCAAAGATTTTCCCCTTTTCAACTCGACATGGATAGAAACTTAATGAGAAAAAAAAAAAAAGAAAATACAACTTCCATGTGTAAAACATTTAATAGACTAGTCTCTTAATTTTTATTAGTGCACTCATAGGTACTCGAGTCTGTGTAAAGATTTCAATTTCAGAATATTCTTAATATTTATTAGTGTCCTTTTTTTCTTCATGTTGCAACCAAGTCAGTTTTGTCACACAAACAGAATCTTCAAAACCTTGAGTAACAAAAATGGAATCACTAATTCACTAGAAAATAAGAGTGCTCAGGATGACAATGCATACTTCTCCAATGAAAAAGGCAAATAATTTTAAAGAACACTTAGAATCAAAGTTACCTGTGAGTCTTTTAAGTTCTTCAGCAAATAGACTTGCTCCCAAAGGTTTATTTTTTGACATTTATTGTCCTGACTCATATGCCTAAGTGAAAAAAAATCTCCTTTCCCCAGAGCTGAGACTGTCTGGTAAAATAAGCCTCGAGATGGATTTACACAGGACTCTGTTCAGTTTAGCATTCATTCTGAAGCTCTGTAAGGTCATTTCATGATCTGCCTGGATTGCTCTGTGTGGTGACAGCAGAAATGCAGAGATTAGTGGGAATCTCAAGTTCAGCCAGCACTGCCCGAGAGCCCTTTAATGAATTGCCACAGGATCACCACAGGTAAGCCTGTATTCAGCACAGCCCATCTCAGCCTGGGTGAGGGATCACCCCCGAGTGCAGCTTCTGACCAAGGTGACACAAGCTAGAAATTGCTATCCTGACCTTGTGCAATTTGAGTCTGGGCCTCATAACTCCTGCAGGCATGAAAGATCTTTTCTCAATGGTCCACTGTCATTTCATCACAATGAAGTCTGCCAAAGGCTAATGAAAGGCTCTTATTTCACTGGCAGGGAGAGGTTTTGCAAGTGCCTACTGCAGTTCCGTAAACATGACTTGGCACAAGCATCCTCTTCTTTGGCTTTGCCCTCCAGAATCACCCTGATCTAGATACTATCCACGAAAATAAAGAAATGAGAGAGAACATGACTTGTAGAAGTTTTGGGCCAAGGGTGACTATTTGTAATTAGATTTCTTAAAAGGAAAAGTCTTTGCTTTTCCTGGGAGGATGCCTTTCTCTCCCATACAGGCTGGACAGTCCCAGAGTAGTGGTGGGAAGAAAAGACTTCTACCTCTGGGCCTGTCCCATCATGAGGAACACTTACGTTTGTTTTGCAAACAAAAATGAGCTGGCAAGGTAGGTTTGGGTCTTTCTTCAATTTATTTTGACACTAGTAGAACACGACCATGAGGAAAGAAAACAAAACTTGTCTCAATAAGAGCTTCAGCCACCATCTCTTGGAGAGAAAAGAGATGCCAAAAGGACTCCATAACAAAATTCAAATTATGCGTTCATTGCTTTTCCCAGCAGGAGGAAACAGCAGTGACACACTGGTGCTCTCAGCTGTGAAATCAGCCTCTCTCTTAAAAAGGGTTTTCCCACAGAAAAAGGCAGTACCCTAATGGTAAGGCTTTTGCTTCAGATTATTAACTGAAGATGTAGATATTCTTGAAAATTACACCAGTAGAAACGTATTTCCTTCATTGGGTAAGGCTGAGTAAAGTCTTACAGAACCTCAGTCTCTCTGAATGTGTTGGTCCATGTAAACCTGAATTGAGACTTCACTATGATGCCAAACTACAAAAACTGATGTAGTATTGGACAAAATTCTACCCTGCTAGACACAGAAAGTTGCCCTTGCTAAAAGAAAGAAAGCAGGCATTGCTGATTTAAACAAAGAGCGTATATAAGACTGATATACAAAGTCATCTACCTCCTGGAAATAAGAGATACGTTATTTTACTTACAGAAAATTTTTCTGAGGAGTGTCATCGCTCCTATTTAGCCCAGAAATGGAAGCACTGTGACAACCAGTTTTCTCATTATTTTCCTACTGAGAGCCTTGCTCAGAACATCCTGGAGGTGTAGCAGATTTTAAACAATGCCCCAGCATTAGGTTTGGCTTTTCAAGATGCTTTTGTCTTCTAGTGAAAGTAAAGCCTTCTCCACCAGAAATAATACAACAAAGTAACCTTAAATCTCCCAGGTGCAAGCTACCAACAGCATGGGACGTCTGGCACATCAGGGACACCATCCAGAGCAGAACTTCAGCTGGCCAAAGCTCAGTGCAGCCATGACTAAGGGAAGGTTGCTGGGTTGCAGTTAGAAAAGATGGGAAATATAACATCAGTCACTGGAATGAGGGAATGTGTCTACTTTTTATTCTTATTTATTTAGCTGAAGTACAGCTTTTCCTTTGGGCTGTGCTCAGCCCTGCCTTTGCCACACCAAAATGAGATGATTACAGAGCAAGCTGCTGAAGACTCTGCCTTCCAGCCCTTCTGACTGAAACAAACTAACAGAGAACGCAGACCCACTGCAAAATGGCAATATTTTAAGAGATTCCTGCAGCGGCATGGTTGGAGTCTTCTCTGAAGCAAAACACACAGCCCTGCTCCTCTCCCAAGGACTGTGAACCCATCCTGGCGTCTGAGCTCACACACAATGCCTTTCCTCTGCTAATTTCTAAATCAGCCATCACATAAAAAACCTGCCAAAGAAGGAGAATGGTAAAGGTTCAAGATCGCATTGCTGTATTTCCAAAAATAATACTGTGCTCCCGCCCCGGAGCACAGAAAGCATTCATTCATACCACACTGTGAAAGAAGGAGCTAAACCTTACTAGCCCATGGGCAACCGTATCGGGCCCGGGACGTGCAGTGGGCAACATCCCTGTTTGATCTCCCCTTGCCACTGACCCTTCCAGCAGCCTCAGAGAGCGTCGGGAGTTGGAATAAGTTGGCACTACTCCTTCGCACCACAAAATAATGACAATTGGAAGACAAGAGAAGAGAAAATGTGCTTTGAGCAGCTTTATCGCGTTGCAAAGTCTGCTGATGATTTTACAAATTGCCAGATGGGCATCAAGGCCACATCAAGCAGATTTAGCTTAGCAAGTGACATTTGGGCTGCTAACACTGAAACAGCAAGCACGCAGACATCAGTTTTGCCTGTCTTCAGATTCATCAGTTCAATGTCACTGCTTTCTCAAAGAGATTAACTTCCAGGTGAAGCACCAATTTAATAAATCGAGTCTGGTTAATCTTAGTATAGCTTCAACAAGTTCGTAGAACTAAACAGTGCTAAACTGGGGAAATGCCTTGTTTTGAAATGAGCTCTTTTCAATTATTTGTCACTGAAAAAGATTACACAGATCTTGAAGAACATTGAGTGAATTTCAGGCTCAGGAAAATGGTCCTATTGTGATCTGAAACAAGCACTGTTCTTGCTTCCCCAGCTTCTCTCTTGTAACCAAATTTACTCTATCTTCTGGAGTGTCATTTCTTTTACTGTAGTGTCCAATAACAATGCAAAGATACCTAATTACAGTGGGCTTGTTATCCAATCAAAGTCATAATCCAGTCACACAGGGAGATACTGATGCACCTATACCTGAAGCTGCAGCCTTACCTTCTCTTACACTACAAAATCCTTCTAATGATCACCAGCTTCCTTTGTCCTCCCAGTCCCGGGTTTATTCAGCTGAGAAGTGATGGTTATTTTCCAACAGAATGAAAACCTGGGCCCTTGGCTAACTTCAAACCTTACCCAATTACTTGAGGTTTTTTTTGCATTTAAAACAGATTTAAACTACCTATTTTCTATCTTGCTTTACCACAGCAATTCCAATAAAACACCAAAATACAACACACAAACGCCTTAATTTTTTCTTTTTTTTAGAAAAGCCAGGACACAGAGTAATGTACATTCTCTGATTGTGGGATAAAACAGCTACTTAAAAGTGTGTGCACTTCTATGTTTGTGGAAAAACTAGAAACTTCATCTTTCTACTGGGACGTAACATCCACAGACTATCTTAATTTTCTTTTAAACTACCACATTCCACGGAAAAAAAATTTTGTCTGTGTATTAGCATTTTATCTGGCATAAATGTATGTTTCAGCACTTATGAAAATGAGACAGCTGACAGTTGACTACTATATGTGAACAGATGCTGTGAAAGCTTCCCTTTAAATAGTTCTGTCAATGCAATGTCAATTTTAGAAGCGACACCACTGCTGTTCTAGGACATGATCCTGCAAACTCTTATTCACACAGGGACTCCTGATGATTTCCATAGAACATTTACATTTATAAGGCTCTGAAAGGTCAGGTCCTTAGTTGCAGAGCTCTACTTAACAGTGACTGACAAATATACAACAAAGTTTTTCGTAGCGCTGAGCTCTGTTCTTCAGGGCAATGACATTTGCAGCCAGCAGCATTCACCTGGGCGGTACATACATTTTCCTTTAGAAGTTACAGGAAGCGTATTAAATACACTTAAAGAAACCATTAAATAAGCTAAAGCGTAGAGATAAAAAACGTCATGTGAAACCAAGCACGCCGTACGAGGCAGAACTTTGAAAAGACGGATCTGCCGAGAAGACGGGCTGAGGCTGAAGCACGGCACGGCGCCGATCAGAAAAGAGCTGCTCGGCTGCGCCGCGACCAGCCCGAGCCGGCCCCTTTGTTAGCGCTGCG
>WAAG01048294.1:47792-58829 GCA_013390105.1 Tichodroma muraria | reverse complement strand
AAAAAATCACTGTCGTTGCTTACTGTTCTTATTTTGTATTGCATCCTCAGTGTTTTCTTCCAGATGCAACTTGCTGCTCCATTTTTGTCTATGATCTAAGCAGGCCAAAGTCACACTCACACTGGGGAAAGAGGTAGGCTGGGAACTTCTGACTGTCTTCAGCAACTTCTACAGCCATATAAGTTGAAAAAAGGGGGGAAAAAAAATAAGCTATTTTTTTTCTCATTAAGATGGGTAGATCTTTCTGTGGGGTAATTCTCAGTAATTCAACTGTACTTTACATTGCAGAACCATCCAGGCTTTTTACTAAATAAATAAATAAATAAATAAATATCCAGAAGAAAATTTAGGTTCCAGTCAGCCAGAGTTTTAGCACCTTTCACCTCTGTAATATACTGACTTCCTGTGACCCTCAGAGGCTCTATTGATTCACAGAAATCTGAGTCATAGTTACAGGAAACATTTCTCTCCCCAGAAATTTGCAGTAGGAGCTGAAATTTTGCACAGATAACTTCCTTTTCTTCCCTGGTGTCTGTGCTGAATTTGTTTTCTTTCTCTCCCTGGTATGGGGGTACCATATCCCAATATAAATATGCATGCCTTAAACCAGTGCCTTTTCACTCCCATTTCCCAAATGACATCCCTAAGCAGCCTTTTTACTTTAAATATATATTTATAGTATAAGCAAACTCCAGCTGATCAATCAGACAACAAGACCTGACTAAAGCAATCGGTCACACTGTTTGATTAATTATGCCAATTACTGGGCACTTAGAGTAAACAATTTCAAAAGCAACTCTATGTGGAAAGTAGGCCTGCAGCTACATGAGAATGGGGAAAATCGCTTGAAATCATAAATGTATTCATAAAAATCCCATTTCATTCGCTAACAATTTACTTCCTAGGGGATGAATTTCATTCAAATGAGAGAGAGAGAAAAGAGAAGATTCAGCAAATATATTATTGGCACAAGTCAGGTATTCTAATCACCAAGGAAAGCAGGCTGGCAGGATTTAAGAGAATTTTACCTATTATATGGAAATAGCAAGAAAATATGTGAATTTACCAGCTAAGGTAAAAATGTTTATTATTTAACTTCAATCTTTAGCATTTCAAAATCTCAGGGGTCAAAAAGACTGTTAAACACAAAGAACAGAATGATGCATGATATCTCTTTTTTTCATTTCTGCCTTCCTGTACATTATATGTGGGCTCATTGCAGAGTACCTGAAAGATAGCCAAGAGTAGGAAGGGAAAAAAAATCTTTTTGAAACTTAAGTGTTAGAACATCTTTATAAAATTCCCCCTCCATTCTTAGACCCGCTACACACCTATTTGTAAGATGTTAATTAAAAATAGCCCGCTTTCCTTTTTCATGATCATCTTTCACAGTCTACCCAGTTTACATAAATTAGCACAGTAATATGTCAAATACATCAATTACGAGCTAGCACACTCTCACACTAATAGGATTTGCATTTTTTTACTTCAGCAGACACAGGATGCCTTATTTTTTGGAAAGCAATCTAATATGATTGGGCAGCCAACTGTGCCTTCTAACACGACCTTCACCTCCAGGAGTGATCTTTCACAGCCCATGGAGGAAGAGCTGGGTGTGAAAACATGCCAAGACCATGGTTTGCCCTGCCTACCCTGATCCCTTGAACAAACCCTTAAGTGAGAAGAAATCTGGCAGAGTTGAGCAAGGCAGCCAGGTAGCTGTGCTGTCGGGAAGTTAGGAAAAGCTGAGCACTAAGCTGCTGCTTTCAGTTCCTGTGTCCTAAAGGAAACAATCTGATGCCCCAAGTTTACCAGAAGCAGAAAGGATTTCTCAAGGAAAAACCCCCATTGATTCTGAGGAGAACCCAAAGTTTGAGCTGATAAAGGCTAACTAACACGTTGTCTTCTGCCCTGACCCACATGGTCCTTACAGGGTGGCATTGAATTCTACTGAAAGAGAGTGGGGAAATATTGTCAGAGGCATTTCATAGCCTCAAGACTATCGGTCTCCAAGGTGAGGATGGCAAAAAAAAATAAAAATCCATCATTGCTAGCAGTGTGCAAAAGAGTGCCCACATTAACTTTGCCAAGGTTATCAAACCCATGACAAATATGGGGTTCACTTTCTTATGCTTCCAGACAACCCACAAATCTCAAAGTGCCAAATGAACTAAATTGCTATGAAATTAGAGTCACACAAAACTACATGCAACAATGAAACCCAGAACAATCTTCATTTCCATGGCGTTTTTGTCATAATTAAAAATATTCATAGAGCTTTAAAAAGCATGAAATTATCTTGGCATTTCCACATCATAGAGTAGAACCTTGGCATTAGCTCGGGGTGAAACTCTGGAGCCCTGGGAGGCTGCACATCACACATCAAACAGGCATCCACAGAGCTGCTCAAATGCATGCCCAGCGCCTTGCAAGTGGCTGGAGTGGCTCAGTGCCTTTGGACAAGACAGCTCTGACATTCTCTGTCAGCTCAGGAAAGCTGCACAAAGCAGGAGGTAGATCAATAGCATAGAAAACATCAAAATGACATTATGGGGACTTTGAGAGAGGTAATGTGTTCCCAAGCATAATAGCTGCAATAATTAAATGTGGAGCTTTGCTCAGGCTGCGCGCGGCAACAGCCCCTCTGAAGCAGGCTGCTGGCTGGCGTGACCCAAATACGTGCAGAGGGCTAAAACCCACCAAAACCAAAGGCACCCAGGCACATTAACTCCCAAACTTTGGGTGGAACCAGAAGCAGCTAGCGAAGGGCCACGCCCGTGAGATTTGATGTACCTTACATTTTTATCTGGCAAAGGAAGTGGAAATAGAGCTCACCATCAGAAATGCGGGAAGTGCTGTGACTGCTCCCTGACAATGGCTTACTCTGGTAGAGCATCACATTCCTGTAAGTGTCTCCTCAAGTCAGTGCATCAGTTTGTAGGAGAAAACACCCTTTATTCAGTATAAGAGGCTTCAGAACTCAGCCCATGGAATTCACGGGGTGACACTGAAAATAATTCACATACATCTCAAGAATACTTGTAGTGGTTTTGGTTCGCCAATTTGAGATTTCCCGGCCAACGCACCAATTTTTGTGATGGGTTTATTTTCTGCTGTGAGATAGGATTAGGAGAAGAGCTTAAAGAGAAAGGAGAAAGCAGGCTTAAACTTTGAAAGGTAAAAAGAAAATTTTATTAACAGAACTAAAAGAAGAATAATAAAAATCAGAATAAAGACTTCAGAACACTTCTCATCCTCCCCCCACACCTTTTCCTTCCCACTGACAGTGTACAGAAACAACACACAGAATTCTCAGGCAGTTTTCCACCTCCAGAATAGTTTTTCTTCAGTTCACTTAGGGAGAGGAATGTCTTGTTATGCTATGGAGAATTCTCCACAAGAAAACAGTCTTCTCGTGGCTTCAATTTCCGTGAACAGCAGCTGCCTGGAAATCTGCATTCATGAAGTTCTTCCCATCATCAACAGCTTTTCCACAGCTGTGTTTACGGGCCATGTCAACTTATGGGGTATTATTTTAAGGATGAACTTTTCAGAAGCAAAGGATCTCTTCATCTATCTTTAAGATCATCTTCATCGAAGGGAACAGAGATTCTCTTCTTCTTCTCTCAGCGCAAAGACTATTTATCACTTCATCTCTCTGCTCAAACTTCTTCTAGAATCACAGCCACTTCAACATCTGCTTTAGCACTGAATGCCTTTTCTCAGGTGTACAGTTTGAATGTTCCATCTTCCCCATACTTCTCCATGATTTAAAGGGATATTCAATACATTATAGTCTATCACCATGCCTTACAAGACTATTTCAGCCTAAAAATAAGGCATCTCTTCATTCTTCCTCTCATCTGGGACCTGACTCCTCCTTTACTGACCTCAGCATCTTCATGATGTTTCTCTACGCGTCTTCACTCCTCTTATTTCCCTCACTCGAGAGAGGATTTAGGGTCAGGCAGGTCTCATGTGTGCACTGCAAGAGTCAATATCTCACCCGGGGCTTGCAGAGGGAAAGGCGGCGCCCAGACCGAAGCAGTCGCGGTGCTGGGAGCTGCTGTCCTTCCCTCCCCCTGCCTGGCAGCCCCCGGGGCCCGGCCCGGCCCCTGCCTGGCTGTGCGGGCTGGGTCCGTCCTGCAGCTGCCCCCGGGGCCCGGCCCGGCCCCGGCCAGTGCCGCAGCCGAGGCAGGGCCGAGCCCTGCCAGGACACGGCTCCTTGGGCTTCTCGGGAAAGGGCCCGGCCCGGCCCCGGCCAGTGCCGCAGCCGAGGCAGGGCCGAGCCCTGCCAGGACACGGCTCCTTGGGCTTCTCGGGAAAGGGCCCGGCCCGGCCCCGGCCAGTGCCGCAGCCGAGGCAGGGCCGAGCCCTGCCAGGACACGGCTCCTTGGGCTTCTCGGGAAAGGGCCCGGCCCGGCCCCGGCCAGTGCCGCAGCCGAGGCAGGGCCGAGCCCTGCCAGGACACGGCTCCTTGGGCTTCTCGGGAAAGGGCCCGGCCCGGCCCCGGCCAGTGCCGCAGCCGAGGCAGGGCCGAGCCCTGCCAGGACACGGCTCCTTGGGCTTCTCGGGAAAGGGCCCGGCCCGGCCCCGGCCAGTGCCGCAGCCGAGGCAGGGCCGAGCCCTGCCAGGACACGGCTCCTTGGGCTTCTCGGGAAAGGGCCCGGCCCGGCCCCGGCCAGTGCCGCAGCCGAGGCAGGGCCGAGCCCTGCCAGGACACGGCTCCTTGGGCTTCTCGGGAAAGGGCCCGGCCCGGCCCCGGCCAGTGCCGCAGCCGAGGCAGGGCCGAGCCCTGCCAGGACACGGCTCCTTGGGCTTCTCGGGAAAGGGCCCGGCCCGGCCCCGGCCAGTGCCGCAGCCGAGGCAGGGCCGAGCCCTGCCAGGACACGGCTCCTTGGGCTTCTCGGGAAAGGGCCCGGCCCGGCCCCGGCCAGTGCCGCAGCCGAGGCAGGGCCGAGCCCTGCCAGGACACGGCTCCTTGGGCTTCTCGGGAAAGGGCCCGGCCCGGCCCCGGCCAGTGCCGCAGCCGAGGCAGGGCCGAGCCCTGCCAGGACACGGCTCCTTGGGCTTCTCGGGAAAGGGCCCGGCCCCGCGGAGGGGTCGGGCCAGCCAATTACCTGTACTCAGACTGGAAAAGAAAGAGAGCTATTCCTGGGGTTTTTAGTCTTAAAATATGCGTTCACAAAGATGTATCCACCCGTTTCATTTAGACATGTGTCAATATTCAAAAATTGTCCACTGGTTGGTTCTCTGTCAGGTCCATGGGAAGCTAACAAGGCCCCTAACAGGGAACCTAGGCCAAACCAGGACAATACTTCAGCTTTGGGATTCACACCCATTTTCAACCCATCCTGATGTAGCCAGCACAATACACCCCTGCTGTCCCCGTCTCATTAGATACATGCTCCCAGGAATTTCACTCAGGTCTGCTTCTAACTTGAGGAGCTTTCTGAACTTGGACAGCTTGAAATTAAGATGGCTCCATTATTCTAGTAGTACACACAAATAGCGGAAAGGCAGAGGTACATGCTGGGGTTCAGATGACCAAGGCACAAATTTAAGTAGCATTGTTGCAAATGCTTCTTTTTTTTTTTTAACAAAGCTCTTGTTAAAAACAGAAGCAAGTCTTTAGTTTCTGTCCCATCACGGAGTGAAACAACTACGATTGTAATATCAACGTGCATTTGAATACATTACCATCAAAGTAATTGCGTTTGACAGAGATGAGAAATAGGATCCTGTTATATACGGCAACATACTTTATTACAAAAATCAGGCTGTGCTAGGAAAAAAAACAATACAACATATTGAGGTCAACTGAAATTACTGAGGAAAAGGGGATGAAACTAAAATGACAGACAACACCCAGATGAAAACACAGATTTTCAGGATAATTTCCAGTGCATTCTAAATCTCAGAGACTTATCTGCAAGATTTCTGTCAATCATCCTCAAAGCACTGATCCATCCGCATTGAATCAAGGTATTTTATCATTTTAAGGTGCAATATTGATTCAAATAGTCACCATGACAGTAATCATGGATCAGTCAGAGAGGTGAAGCTGGTTACTGTGCTAGGAACAAGTTCATTGTTCCAATTACAGGAATAAACGTTGCTGGACAAATGCTGAAAATACTGGTTTTCTTCCAAAAGTCTCATGAGCAGAGTAGACATCAAAGAGACACAAGACAGCCATGTTCTGATCACTGAGATGGAACTAATAATGTTGGAAAAAATATTTTTAAGAAAGGAGATAGCAGTGGAAGTGGAAGTCAATTGAAAACTTCCTGCTAAGATTGTCATCCATGCAGAAGACTTACAGGTGGATATTTAAGGTGATGCTTACTCTGAGCAAGCCCTCATCCAAAAATCATGATCAAGCCAGAGTCTGACAGAGTCTGAAGAGCAAGCAGAGCCATTGTGTGGCAGCAAGGCACTCTAACCTGCAGAATTGAAAGGAGACAGGTGCTGCAATAGCCTGACATGGCACAGATGACATCAATCACCCTCAGCTGCTCAAGCACTTGCTTTCCTCCTCCTTCCCATGCACAGTGCTGTAGGAATCCAGCACAGGGATCTCAAATACCCTCTTTTTCCAGACTGTTTTGCATTAAGAACGCCCCTTTTGTCACTACCTGGGCACACCTGTATAAATATTGCTGTCTTCAATGGATTTAATGCTATCTACCCATTCACACTACTGTTTTAACCTTGTTTTTATTCCCTGTTCTTTAAGTAAGCTGACCTACTTAATCACTTTATTTTTCGGCTCCACTAAGTACCACTTATTAGTGTCTGTTAATGTCAAAACACACCACAATTTTTTATTTTTCTGGCACGTTCTCTGCACTTATAAAGCAAAATAAAATCATCAAATGAGAACAGGATCAGTAACCAGCTATTCTTAGCCCTTTACATGCAAATCTGTAAACTGAGTGTATTACTGCACTCATTTTTAGTACAAGCTCTCCAATAACTCTGAAGCATGTGGATATTAGCATCAATATAACCAAGTTAGTATAATTTTCAGTAAAAATGCATAAAATTAAAGCACTATCAGATTACACTTTGTTTCCATACAATTTAACCTAAAGCAAGCAATATTTTGACTTTCATTGTAGAGCAGCAAAGAGCTCCACAATATTAATTAATTAAGCCTTAAAATCCCTCTCCCTAACAGGAAAGTCTTATTATCTCCATTAAACAGATAGGTAAGCTGGACTCAAACTGCGTCTAATGACTTGCCTGACTCAATGACAAATGCAGGAATAGAGCCAAGAAGTTCACTTTCCCAATTTCTCCTGCTTTATCACTGAAAACCATTCTCTGGCTCTGGGTAAGCACACATGAGCTGCCTTAATACGTGTGGTTAGTTAGGCACATAAACAAACTTCACTATATTTGTCTTTTGGTCTTCTATAAGAAAAGACCCCATCAAGTCATGTTTTAATTAATACAGGAAGATGGTCAATATAATATGTTGACATCAAAGCTCGCATTTGCTAATAGTATAAGCCATCTCATTAAATGGAAAGAATTAATTATAACAGTTTATCAGTGTCAAGTTCTGAACTAGAGGCTCCCAGAGCAGTGAATGCATCATCGCACCTTGTTTGAACTAATTTTCCTTTGCTGACAAAGTCAAATATGAATGTGCCAGTGTTTATGAACTATAAAGCTTTTCCAAATCCATGCATTATTGTTTGACTCGATTTTGCCACGGTGAAAACCAATACAAGTGCAGCACACTAAATGAGACTGGCTATGAGCAATACAGTGTGAGTATAATATCCGTGGTAGCCTTCTGAATACATTAGTGTCTCGCAGCAGAATTAATTAAATTGGTATCAAAGATAACTCTATTGCTCCATATCTTCCAGTGAGTAAGGAAAACCCTTCAATGAGTTTAAGATCCCCTCAGGAACACGAATGTCATTGGGAAATAATAGCTGCTAAAGCAGGCCTGTGCAAAACTCAGTGAGATTTAAAAAGAGCATCACTGGATTGGGCTGTTAATTCCTAGTGCTCAGGTTATTCCATGTGCTGAGAGGGACATTGAGAGATGCTCCTCTGAAACGAGAGGGATGGGGCAAGGAGATACATTAGAGATACTTGATAGAGAAGGAACACACATACACCAGGGTATTGATGTGCAACACATTCTCCGAGTGCCACAAAAATTGACACTGACAATAAAACTCTCCTCACAGCAGCAGCAGCCATAATGTCCCCCTGGACCTTGTTTGTGGGTGAAAATAAAGCTAAACACTGAACATAATCTTCCACAGCACAGAAAACAAGTTTCACTTTTTTACCTGATGGAGTCTGGACAGAGCAGGCGCATTTGCAGAGCCCCGGGGCTCCACTTCAAGATAGGCAAAATAAGAAGAAAAAGAGAAAAGCTATATTTGATTTTACACAATTATAGGGCATAATCTCCAGACGTAATTCCAGGGATTAACCAAAGCCCAACAAATTAATTTTTTCCCCGTCCAAATATTTAAATGCAAATAATTCTGTAAGGAAATATGGACACAGAAAACAGAGATAGCTGCCTCAGCTACAAGACTCTGACTAAGCTTGAAGCTAGCTCGATCCAGGTTTTGGGCAGTGTCCTATCTCTGATCCTTGTAAAATATAGCTAATTTGAGAAATTAGATTGACATTTACTCCTTCACAGGCATTTATTGGAGTAAAGCATCCAATAGGCACAAGTGTCAGTGCACTGAGAGGTTAAAACAGCATCTGTGTGAACATGGGTTACTTCACTTTATGAAAAAAGTACTAATGTGGAAGATGGTAAACAACCTTTTTGCAAGTCAGAATCTTAATGATACGTTATTTTCACATTACAGAATATTTGGATACAAATATGTAAGAAACAGGCACATATGCCACTCTGCCCATTGTTTAGTTTCAAAAAAAATCAGTTTCGATTTTCCCTACAGAAAAACAAATTAATTGAGTAGGACGTAGGGGGGAAAAATGTCAGGAAGAGAACATGAAGAGCTCAGAGACCGGCAATGCCGGTCTCGCCCACCCAAATCAAAAATATGATGAGAATTAAAGAAAACATAATTAAATCCCTGTACCCTATCATCACCCCAATCACTGCAATTCTCTACCACAGCATCTCCGCGCATTCTTCCTCCCTCTTTTACACTGGAGCTTGTCACTGCCACACCGAATTATGCAGAGTACAGAGAGGGTTACAGGGAAATGCTCCACCCTCAGCCCAATGCTGGGGTTCACCAGTACTGTCAGCAGACTTGAACAAAATTCTCTGAAACATTGCCACGCTGTGGCAATTCAGAGTATAAGATTTTCAATTCTCTGTTGAACAGGCAAGAAGTTTTCTATAGCTATAAAATCTGTTTTTAAACTTTATGGAAGACAATGTTAAAAAGAGAAAGATTTCTGGCAAAGAAATAGCTCCAGTTATGATATTGGGGAAGGAAAAACCCAACAAAAAACACTGAGAAGTAGCTTTACATCACTGTACACAGCTTTAACTTCAGTGATTCCTGATTTCAGCCTGCATCAGTCTTAATATTCTCATAATGTAGTGCTTTCTGTAGGAGACAAAACAGAAACCATGGCTATAGAAAGGGACCTCATGAGATTTCAAGCAAGCAGTGAGGATGGTGAGATCCTCCCTCAGCCCTCCCCAGAGAACAGCTTTGCTTTGCCATGCTTCAAAAAACACCCAAACCTAAATGCAGTTTTAATATTAAGCAGCTTAGGGGAAAGTGAAAAACCCCTGGTTCCTGTAATCAGCAGCAAATGCAGGAAGCCAGAGGCAGTTTGATTTTGGAAATCAAACTGTGGAAGCTTAAGGTGCATCATAGTTAATGCAGGGGCTGCCCCCAGCAGGACAGGTCCTTATTGCTTCTTTCTGCTTCCCTGCCACCCAGAAATCTAGCAGCACCCAGCAATCCCCACTGCCTTCAGCAAAAGATTCTTGTTTGGAAGCGGTGTCTCAAAATAGCTGTAACCAAGATAACAAACACAGGTGACATACACAAAAGCTGTGCTATCCAGGTGTCCAACTAAAACCCTGCTTGGAATTTATCGATCACCTTCAAGGAGGCACCTGCGAGCGTGCTGATAACAGTTCTGCCACCTGGTCAGAAGAAAAATTGTGACCGTGAGAAGAAGGATCCTGAGCAGGTGTTCCTAAGAGAGTGAAAAATTGGCAGCGGACACAACTGATTTAGGTACTCACTGTACCTAAGGCAGGTACTCACTGCTTCCTTCCTCTTTAATTTCTTTTGGATGAGACATAAAACCAATTTCCTAATGACTCCTGTGATTCCTGACAATTCTACAGCCCATCCAATTGGATTACAGGTGCTAAATGCACCGTCCTAGCCAAGTCCTTGTCTGGACAATATGATCTAACTCTTCCAAAGCTCTTCCCTGTATCAGTTGGATGAGATAGTTCTTTGCTGTAATGGATTAGCTGCAGTTAGCAAGTGCTGAGTGACCCTCCCCATTACTTTTAATTGTAATTAGCTGGTTGGGAAAGTCCAAGGGAAGCTTTAAAGAGGCAAGATGAAAAATGTGCCTTGAAGGAGAGATTTAGATCTTTTCACTGAACCAAGTCTAAAGTACAGTCATAGTGGAGGGTGAGTGGGATGGGCTTGTTTTGTATGAAGTGATTATTATCTGATGGGAAGAACATCCTTCTCTAGAGAAACTTCCACAAAAGCTGAGGAGAGTGAAAGGTGGTCAGAAGAGCAGGCAAAGCATGAAATACTTTTACCACACATTAACTCTGTATATGTCCCTCTTTTTACCTGGAACACCCGATTGTGCTGCTTCTGTGAACACACAGCAGGAGACAGCAGAAGCTGAAGTGACTTGGAAAGGTCACACTAGAGTCACTTAAAACATTTTGGCAAAGGTAAATATTTTTTTTGGCTGATGTGATTCACAAATATGTAGTAAATTCATGCAATTACCTGAAAAAAAACCCTGAAGTTGTTGAAAAAATTTTATATTTCAATCTTGTTTTCATTTGTCTTGTTAAAT
>WAAG01048294.1:31007-47745 GCA_013390105.1 Tichodroma muraria | reverse complement strand
TTATGTTTTGTTTGGAAGCAAGCCTCAATCTGAAGCGGTAAGCAATCCAACAAATACTACTATGAAATAAAAACATTTTTATCCCTCTCCTGTCTTTTGAGGATTTTGTCTTAGGAAATTGACAGTTTTATTTGCTTGTGGCTCTGGATCTCAGAAGCAGTCAGTTACAGGAATACAAAAATAAAAAAAAAGGAATTCAGCTGTTCTGAACCTCCTTCATACACAGACTTTACAGACTTTTAGAAAATTAAGTTCCTGTTGCCAGACAAGGCTCTCTCTCCCTGGCACTCCTGACCACACGGACAGCCTTGACATTTAAGCTTTTCCTGACAGCCTTGGCATTTAAGCTCAGATTCCCAGAAAATGTCTAGAGGGAATGNAGAGGGAATGGAAAAAAATATTTAAATATTTGGGAATGGGAAAATATATTTTAAAACATACACCACAGTTTTCCTATCTGATGCTCTACAAAAGTACGTTCTAAGAACAGAAAGCCAAAGTCTTCTAACATTTCTGAGTCTAACATGACTTATTTATGGGTATCCAATATTTATTTCATACAAAGATTGTAATAGTTGGCCTCCATGTTATTCTGAAAGTTGCAATTTTCCATTCTCAGTATCTCATTTTCAAAACTAGCGAGTGCTGTTGTCATTAGAAAATTCAATTGGTCCAGTGTCACCCTTCAGAAAACCCATTACAGTTCTGGTTTATTTATTAATCTGTCCCCATGTGTATCTGTAGGACCACAGCCAAAGACTCTCCTGGGGCAGGTTCATCAACCTGAGCACCCCAGCTCACAGAAAAGGGCACGGCTGTGTTCAGAGCTGTGTTGGAAAACCTGATTCCTGTGTTGGAAATTCCCTCTGTCTGGGAGCTCTGCTCTTTTGGGGATCTCTGTAGCAGCCTCCAGCTCAGCAGGACATGCCCAGGCTTCCTGAGTCCTTCCTCAGGTTGGGAAGATTTAGGGCTGCAAACACCACAGGAAGCAGGTTGAGGGTCCATATTAATGCAACAAAGCAGTCAGAATTTAGCTACAAGGCACAAACACGTATGTGACACAAACCAGTCCATTTGCTGCATTTTGCATTTGTGCAAAGCGCTTCTGTGCACAAGGGAAATACTGTGTAGCCATCACCTCATTTTCTGTAACTTTGGATTTCAAACAACTTATTTATTCAAATGGAAGACGCTCGCGACATGAAGAATTCCTGCTGGGGAAATTCTCAAAATATAATGGATTTCTCTGAAGCATTTTGAAGCATCAGGGAGATCCTAGAAAGGTTTTATAATTCTGTTTTGATTCCACTGGCTCTCATACACATTTCCTGTATACTTGACTCTTGTCATTAAAGGATCCCCATTCTTCCTGAGTTTGCATTACAATTAATCCTCTTCTAAGCAAATCACCACTGGCCAGATGTCCTCAGCAAAGCTTAAAAACATTGAAATGCATCTTACTCTTCCCTTCCCTTTTATGATCTGCATTCATTCTGACAAGACTGGGGATTTCTGGCCAACAGAGGTTTACATATCACAATTCACAGGATGCAGAAGCAGGCAAAACTCAAAAGCAGAGGCAGAAGCAACAGCCTGGCTCCTCTAACAAGGCTTCTCCTTGGCCTGGGGTGGGATAACAGGGCTGTGAACACAACCAGGGCCTTCCAAGGGAGAGGGCAGAGAGAGAAGTCAAGAGAGATAAGAAGTTTCAGCCCAATTTTAAAAAACCCTAGAATCTGATAGGAACATATGAACATATACCTACAAATGGTACAGCTACGATCAATCTGATGCCTTTGCCCTGAAATTAGACAAGAAAATATATACAGTTTCAGAGAGACTACAAATGTCATGATTGTAAAAGAAGCCAGAGAGAGTAGAAAGAGGAACATCAAATAATTCTGAGGGTCTCAATTATTTTAGAAGGATTATTTCAGTAATAATCAGTAATATAATAAAATATTATATAATAATACAATAAAATAATTCAGTAATAATTCTGGGGGTCTCAATTATTTTCAGTTTGTTCTTATTTTGTCCCACACAGTTATACTCCAGAGCAATTACCTGAAGTACATGTTTTCCACAACACACTGCAATGTCCAGTTTACACAGCAGTAATTTCATTTAGCATAACCTACAAACTCTATGTTCTGTGACCAATGATGGGTTAAAAAATCCCAACATTCAAACTGCTGAAGGTGGAGAAACCCACACGAAAACATGAAAAGTTCTGCTTTCATTTTTCAAAGAAGGACAGTCAATGTGTGTGTAATGCTCCAAGGTCTCTTTGGGGTGGTTTTTGTGGTGCTCCTTGGCAGAGGTAGCATCGGTCACCTTTCCACCTCAGCTGTCCTCAAGCCAGCACCTCTCCTGCTGCAGCTGACCACTTGTCACCCTGCACCCAGGCAACATGCTCTGCAAGCTTTTCAATTGCTTCTTCCAGAAGAAAAATCAGCTCAGGGGGTCACTTGCCAAGCAGCACAGATTTTTATGCCAGGTACCAAATCTTCAGTTGGAAGTCGTACAATCGTAGGACCTTAAAGGTCACCTTGTTCCAACACCCTTGCCATGGGCAGGGATACTTTCCACACTTTCCAGGTTGCTCAGGGCCCCATCAGACCTTGCCTTGAACACTTCCAGGGATGGACAGTCCACAACTTCTCTGGGCAACCTGTGCCAATGCCCCACCACCCTGACAGTAAAGAATTTCTTCCCTATATCTAATCTAACATTACCTTCTCACAATTCAAAGCCATTCCCTCTTGCCCTGTCCTTGCATGCCCTCTCAAGGTTTCCTGTAGGTCCTTTATAAACATAAATTTCCTATTTCCAGCAGGAAGTTTTTGTAAGCTCTCCCCAGCTCCTTCTCTTCACGGGCCTGAACAACTCCAGCTCTCTCAGCCCTTCTCCATAGAATGTACAGATCCAGCACGTATTAATGAAATTAATCAGCATGTATTAATTTCTCTGCACTCCCTGTGGAGGGGAGGGAAGGGAACCTGCTGGAAAATAGCGGGATACTACAGATGGCATCATCTAGTGCCTCTCTAAATGAAACCAGCACCTGCATAAAGAGAACCCTGAACAAGCTAATTCAATTAGGCCCATTCCTTGGAGAATTTAGATGCATCCTTATTCTCTTACTTTGGCTTCTTTGTAGGCATGAACACATATATAACAAGTCTTTACTGGTATATATAGTATATACCAGTAAAGCACTTTCTTTTGGTTTATAAAATTTTTATTTCACTGTTTGCTGTTGTATTTAGTTTTTAAGAATGAAGGCATAAAACTAATGGATGTACTACAATCAGAATGTATGATTAGTGAATGAAAGTATGAAGAAACAGAAATATTTATCTAAAATCTGCATTTAAATACAATATAATACTGAATAAATATATATCAGCTAAATTCACCCTTTGCTGAAATAAAGGTTTCCCTTGAATACAATTTTTAACAATGCTCAATGACTGCACTCAACCAGAGACCTGCCAGTAATTGACAAATTATTTTCTGGTGTAACTCACCTGAAGCCAAAATTCCCTGCGAGTATAACCCAGGGAAATCGATGGAGCTACTGGCAAACCTACATTGCAAAAGAGAGTGGTGTGTGACTCCAAATACCCAGTGAAAACCACAAAGAGAAATTCAGCTGGATTACCAGCGCTGTTATCTGACCTGAAGAGGGAAATGAAAAGGAGACTCAGGGAAGACCTTATTGCTCTCCCAAACCACCCTAAAGGATGCTGTAGCCAGGTGGGGGTCAATCTCTTCTCCCAAGTAGCAGGCCTCTTCTCCAGGGGACAAGAGGAAACAGCCTCAAGTTGTGCCAGGGGAGATTTAGATTGGGTATGAGGAAAAATTCCTTCACAGAAAAGGCTGTCGAGCCTGGAACAGGCTGCCCAGGGAAGAGGGGTTTTAAAACCACATAGATGTGGCGCTTGGGGACATGGTTTAGCGGTGGGCTTGACAGTGCTGGGCTAATGGTTGGGGTCAATGAACTTAAAGGTCTTCTCCAGCCTAAGTGGTTCAATGATTCCACAACTCCCTGATATGATTCCCATCTTTCTGGTCAGCGAAAGCGGTGTTTTACAACGGGAAGAGCGTTCCAATAACCACAGCAGCGCTGCATTTTGCGTTTGAAGAGTAGGACCACTCCCTGTGCTGGCAATGCCCTTCCCAAAGGCTGGCGGCTGCATTCCCTCATGCCCACCCGGCTCGGTGCCCGCGCCCCTCCAGCTCCTCGCCAAAGCGACCCGCAGGTGGCAATGTCGGATCTGTTTTCATTGGTTGCGTTACACAGAGTGGCCCGAGGGTGCAGCGCGGCTGTCTTCTCCTCGCTCGTATTTTCTATTTCATGCATCACTCCTTGTTTTTTTTCATCCTACACTGGGCACTCGCCGTAAGATGCATTCCGGTGCTGAATTCACTTCTAGTTTATTGCTACTTGTGCTTAATCTTCCATCGTTTGCAGGTATTCTAGGCAGGTTTTGTGGAGCGATAGAATTTTGGGAGTATGGAAGAATTAGATTTCATTGAACTCTCTCCTTAATGCTTTCTGTAGCAGATACTTGGCTGACCTTGACAGGCTCAAAGGAGCTGTAAATTACCACTCCATGCTCAATATGTTTAAGACTCCTTTGGGCCAAGGATTTATTCCAGGAGCGTCATTATTTAGGTACTGCTACAAGGAAGAGAAAGTATAATTTCTCTTCCTTTTATTTTTTCTCCATAGACATGAAGCTGGCAGATGCTAAGTCTCCCTAGACCTCATTTTCTGAGGTCAGCAGCAAGGGAAGATGATGAGGGAGTTAAAGAATGAATTTTGGTAATCTGTAATGAGGAATATACAGCCAGGAAGTGGAAAGGAGCTTTTGCTCAGCTGTAGCATCTCCTGTGGGAGCCACCAGGATCATACACATCTCAGATCCCAGCTGTCTTACTCAGCTAGATGAGAGAAAGAAATTCTCACCTTCTTCAGTAGAAGCACTAGAGAGGAACCAGAGCTCACAGCTGGTGATTAACTACCTACAGGGAGCAAAAGATTATCTTAAAATCTTTTAGTCCCTTTTAAAATTCCCTTAAATCTAATATCACAAGTGTAGTGAAGATCATCAGTGTATATTGCCCAATTATCCTGCATCTATTGTGGGGCTGGTAAAAGGCTGCAGCTCCTGTGTTTTGGTTATTTTGAGTCTATTTTAAACTGTCTGAAACACACTCTTTCTTGATAGTCTCCCAGTTTACCAGAGTACCACAGTAAGGTCCATATCCAGTTCCAAACAGGGTGAGAAAGAAAAAGAAACTAGTCTTATTTCTATCACAGATTTCAAAGCTCTTGAGGAACAGAAGTAAGCCCCAGAAGGTGCCAGCAGTTGCAAGGGGAATAACTAAACCCATTCAAAATTAAGTACTGAATTTAAGAACCTAGGCACAGGAGGATTCTTCTTTTGTCATTGGAGAGAGTCAGCATTCTTGGAGGAAATGCAGCTCTTAAATTTTCTACAAAGACTATATCAGAGCTGAAAAATGACTATGCTTCTAATTCAGGCATCTGAGGGAGCAGGAATTCCTGATTTCTCAATTTTTTATACTCTGTTTTGATAGAAAAACAATCACATAGCTTCTATGACATTTTTTTCTTTTTACATTAATTTGCATGAGCATGGGAAAAGTACTACAGAAGCATTAATAACTAGACTAGAAATCGCTGATCATGTTTCAGCCAGGTACAGCAGCTGAAAAAAAAATATCATTGTGTAGCTTATTTCAGATATGGAAATTATCTGCTGTGAGCATTGCTATCCCACAGGAGAATATGCCAACATTTGAACTTTTGTTTCACACACTCTACTAGCAACAGGACTGTGATCAAGGAAAAAAAAAAAAAACCTTAACAGTAATCCCACCCTCAGAAACCCTCTGGAGAACTTGCTGCTGAGAAACCCTGGCCTGGAGGCTGCCAGAAGCTCTAATCAGCTCATATATCAAAGCTGGAGTGCAGCCTGTCTGCTCCCACCACCCCAGCGAGAGTTAAAATAATTCTCATGGGTCAAGCTACAAATCTAAGAATAAGCAAGAAAATATGCATTACTACACTCTGCAAGATTGTGAATGGATGATGGTGATCAAGACAATGCTTTGATGCTGCATCCAATACATTCCTCCATCTATTCCAAATCCTGCGTTTCTGTGGGTTTAGTGAGCCAGGGGTGAACGGAGGCATGTGGTTTACTTCCACGCTTTATGCCAGGCAGGGCATGCTCACATTTTTTGCCTTTGTTGGCATTCAAACAGGGTAAACTGTCACTTTAACAAAGCAGTTAATTTATCATAGGCTGAAAGGGTAAACTAGGCTTTTACAGTCGGGAGACAATTCTTCCTCTTTCTATTACAGGCCTTTTAAAGGTCACACGGTCCCTGCCAAGGGAGTCACTATCAGCACCAGACTTAAGGAGCACATGTGACTCTGGCTGTACAGCTCTTTCCCACTGGTTTTACACGGTTTCACAGATGTGGAGGTGGATTAAACCCCTAATTGCACTTTCATCTTCATAAGTCCATCCAAGTTAACCTCCTCAAGATATTAAGTCATTCAGTTAACAGCAGAAAGAAACAGAAAAAAAAACCACCCAACCCACCAGCAAACTGGATTGCTCCCTGAGACAACACCTTTCTTTTTTTGTGACTTGTGCAGAGCAAGTAGCAATTTCAAACCTAGACACCCGAGAGGCCACCCCTTTTCCACTTGCTGCAGAGTATGTGATTAACCCCAGTTTGCCTTGAAGCTACTTCTGGAGCACAGCAAACACTGTACCCAAGTGTTTGCTTGAGGATCCTCCCCGCCCTGAGCAACAGGTAAAAGTTGTAGGATGATCTGTGTGAATCCTTCAGTCTTAAGCTTAAGTCTTCTGAAGGGGTTTTATAAAACCTCTCAGATTTTCAGGTAACTGTACATTTCCTTTTTTAGGAATGCTGTTAACAATACAGGCTCTAATGTGGAGGAGTTTTATTATTTTTTACCAGCTGTAGAATTTCCCTGGCAAGCGTCTTTGTCAAGGAAGCAGCATTATCAGAAGTTCAACTTTGGTACTTTCACACAGTAAACATGACTTTCCTAAACAAGTAGCTAGCCCTACAAGTTTCACTGGGGCTACTTTTAGAAAATATTTTTGCTCAATTGAGCTAAAGCAACCCTGGAATATCCTGTGTGAGCAAGCGGGACTAGAGGTCAATAACCTTGCATGTATTTTATTCAACAGATCAAAGAGCTGTAAATTATCCCTGAGGTGGGCAAGATTAAGTCATCAGATAAGAGCAAAACTCTTGTGGTCATGCAGAGTTTCAAGACTCTGTTCCAAGTCCAGGCTTTTTGGAAGCCAGTGATTAAATGCTGGGGGAAAAAAAAAAGAGAAATGTTTCAGATAATTAGAACCATTTACTCAGTGGGAAAGGGCATGAACTGCATTTTCTTAAGGACAAGCAAACGTAGAAGGACCTCTACCAGCTTGGTTGAACTCCAGAAGCACATCTTCCATATTAAGGTTAGATGATTCCCATGTGGGTTGGTAGGCAAAAGGACTTGTTGATTTTTTGCTATCTAGGGCTTATTTACCACACATGATGAAGCGTGGCATAAAGGAAAATGAGGCAGGATACCGTAGAAATTTTCTTCGTGGGCATTTGGGTGGTCAAAGCCTTGGTGGGGGGCTCGCAGTAAAAGTTAATTCTGAGGCAACCCTTGCTTTGCATAATGAGAGCTTAAACAGCTGGAGGCCTCTGGGAAATCTGGATGTGGCACTCCAGTAGCTTGGGGACCATCTGCAGTCACTTTCATTCCTGTTAACCATCTAAATGGTTAGCCAGTAAATCATCCAGTGGAAACGGCAAAATACCATAAACCATAGATTCTGCATCAGGAATTCCTGCATCACATCAGTAATTTATAATTAGTTTATAGCAGCACTTCTAAAAAGATATGTTTAGAAAGAGGTCCAGTTTAAATTAAGACATAAGGAGAAGGTCTGTTTAAATAATTTGAAAAGTATTTCAAAGCTCCATTCAAATACAAGCGAAACTGAACATGAACACTGAGAAATTGACACTTTCTTTACTCCCCATTTCTCTTTCTCTATATGTGTTCGTAACTACAGAGAGCTCAGATTAAATCTACACGTAAAATCTGTGTCTGGATCTAAATATCCTCTCTCAAATGGTACAAATCATAGTCCCAGATATCAACATCCAAGAAAAAACAAACAAACAAACATTGGACGCTAATGCAAATCTTGGGAAGCGTGAGGAGTTCTAAGCCAGCAAGTATGAGCTCAAAATTGAAGCTGAACTCTGACCCACATATGAGCTATGGATTGCTGGGTTATTTGCACAAATCACTCCTTATAAAGTAATATTTTATCACATTTACTTTGAAAAGGAACACACAGAACCCAAAACACAACAGCCCTACAGTGAGTTCCAGACATAACTGGCCCTGCAGGACTTGAAACCACTGAGAGCCCAGCTCAGAGTCACTCTCCAGCCCAGGAGCCTCAGCCCGGGGCTGGGGGGGACACTGAGTCTGCTCCCTTTGCTGAAGCACAGCCTGGCCTCGGCGGGGGGACACCACAGGCTGATCTGGCCACCCACCCGCAAATCCAGGCTCCCCCAGCCGCATCCTCCTGGGTGCCACCCCTGGAGGCAGGCTGGGCTGCTCCCCCTCACTCAGCAGTCAGTGCTCTCACCTAACCCACAGGCAGTGCCAAGCACCTATCGACAATCTATTGCTATCTCCACTGATGTTGCCACAGGCATACTCGCCTTATGGAAAGAAATCCACCATTCGGGCGCTGCCTTTCTCCCCCATAGCCAAAACACTGCTCTTTTGTCTACCTGAAAAGAGTGGGAACCATGGAACAAACATTATTTTAAATGGTTCAGTAAAGATTTCAGTTTAAGGAGAAGCAATCTGCAAAAAATGGGAAATGGTATAGGCTGCATCAGTATGCTGATAGCATATAATAGGAATATATTGTATTTATACACGTGTACCACTGAGCTGTGCAAAAACAAGAGTGGTATCAAATAACCAGATGAACAGCAGAGGTATTAATTAGAGGAGAAATCCAAGTAACAGCCTCTACATCCAGAGAACAAAGGCGGAGGCATTCTAACATGCCTGAATTCTGATTCTCAGTTGTGACCTAGCAACTTTGGATAGCAGGTTTGAAGACAAAAAAAAAAAAAAAAAAATTTTGCCAGAACAAAAAAGTCAGTTCTCAAAAACATTGCATTATTTCAAAACCTGTTTATAAATTAATCTACTGTGGAAAAAAATGTTTAAAATCTTTAAGTAATAGTAAAGTTATTTCTTTCAGTAGGTTGTGCTCCAACTTCCCTACTAATCCTCACTTGACTTACAACCCATTATATTCATTACTTGAATTACAGCCCATTGATATGCCCACAGCCAGCTCCTTCCATCTCTTACAAGTTCAGCTCCTTGCCAGTCCTTATCACTTGACCAAGATCATTTCTTTGAGGGCTTAGTCTTGCAAATTACTGATATTCTGCCCCCAGTCTACAAAGCATTTGGACAGACATTAGGCTTCAGTGAAACTGCTGATGGAGTTAGAGTTAAGACTTGAGTACTGCTTTGGATCAGGGCCAGGGCAGGTTTTACTTGGAAGGATTAAGTCCTAAATCTCCCTGCAGAAATGGTTCAGTTCCAGTTTTTTACCCATTGTTTTACTCTCCGAATTTCCTCATTTGCTTTCATCTTTTGGAGGAAAATCCAGGCCTAAGGCCTGGCTCACTCAAATATTGTTGCTCTTTTACATGAGCATAATAACTTCAGTGAAGTGTCTTAAATCAAATCTGGGGAAATGATTATCTGAGTGAAGGGATGTGTTTATGCACTGCTGGTTTCAGACAGCTGGTCACTAGGACAAAACTCTTCCCCACTGTACAGTTGCATAAAACTGTACCAAAGTATCATTTTTCTCCTCTTGGTGATAAGAATGAAATGAGCACAGGGACTTTGCCAACGAGATAATCACAAGCTCTTCCTGATAACAAGCATAAACCAAGAGGGCCTAAACAAGGAAGAGAATAAAGGAATTAAAATCCATTATTCCAATAAGGTTTAGAGGCCTGCATGTTTAAGGGTGATGATTAATTTTTAGAGGTAGCAAGTTTAATAAACAAATTAACATTTCTGGCAAAAATCACTGAGGGATAAATCTGTAGTATGCTAGGGAATAAATCCTCATTTTTGTGGGTGAGGTGCTGGAAAATTTTGGTTTCCTTTGTTCTGATTGATTTCAATACATATCAAAGTGAACCCTTCACATTGCTCTAGACTTCAACTCCCATGCAATTTCACCATGATTTTTTCAATTTAAAATTATTTGACAAAATTTTCTGAGTAAGACCTTATCATTTCAACAGGGAGCTACACTTGACAACATTTTATTGCATGTTGATGGGCAAAATCTGCTCTGTCCTTGCCTTGTCAAAAGGATGTAGAATGAGAGATGCAATCTCTTGGCTTCCATGGAGTTTCTCTCCATAGTTCTGATGAAAGCTCAGTCTAAACTTCAGCCTGTGAGTGGATTTTCAGCTCACGGCAATTTTTGCAGTTAAATAAAGCAGTAGAAAGTAATCACATCTCGTGGCAAAGCTGGTCAAAGCTCATATCAGAAAGGCTGTGCAACAGAAAAACTACATAAGCAGCAAAGCAAATCCTTTCAAAGTCAATCATGATTTAGGGAAAATGAATCATCTGGCAAAAGCTCCATTCTTTATTTATCAACTGAAATGCATCTTGTCTAATCTAGTAAATAATACCAGCTCAAGTTCACTTTCAGGCAAATCATTCTAAGCAGATTGTTCCCGCTTTCATCTCAATAAAAGTCCTAGAATTTGCAATATTTGGTATTTTTATTAAAGAAACTGCTTCCCATGTAGTAAACAATTAATGAATCCTGAATTTCTTTAATATTTTGAGCTCTTAGTTGCTCGTTTTCAAAGAATTATTATTTGACCATCCCAACAAAAGCCCAGGTGGCTATTGAGCAGTGTATGTAGGCACATATTTCTGTAAGGAAACAATGCTTCTGGCTAAATCTAATATAATTAAGGACACATGATCCCTCAAACAAAATCTACTTAGGTAGAAATCAATGATAGGATGCATGTTAATTCTTTATAGTCAATACAATCTTGTGCGAGCTGTTCCTTCAGGGTATGTTTTAACTGAGACATGCAGCGAGGCAGCCTTCAGCAAGAAAAGCAAGCTGGGCTGGTCAGGGAATAGGTGTATCTTGAGAGCATCTCATTGCAGATCAGTGGTATCCTGAATAATTTGATCAGTTCCACTGCCAGCACAAGTCCCTGCTAGAGCCGGGGCCCAGATAAGCTGCCTACATTTATATTCCTGTGTGGAGATAGGAGAAGATGCCCTCGGTGTTGCTGCCAGATGGCTCCCAGATGCCTTCTGGAGGGAAGCAAGGCAGAGTTTGACTGCTGCTGCATGCTGGGCTCTTGCCTTGCGCCAAAATACATCTGGACCTAAAGACTATTCCCAGGTTCTGGAGTTTGGGTGTAGCCTAATTTAAGCAGAAAGTAAAGAATGGATTCAAAAAAGTATTTAGAAAACTGAAATTCTATTTCTCTATTTTAAGTACCAGAATTAAAAATCTATTTGTCTTTATGTCCCTTCCTATACGTGAATGTTACAGAACATTATTGTGGCACCTTTACCACATGCAACTCCCACAAGGAAAGCTACTGCCTTTCACAGCAGCTGCAATTCCCAAACCTACTAGAATTATCTCTCTGTTTATAAGTTATTGCAATATTAGTCTCTCCCCTACAGTTACAGATCAAATATCCATATTGTGAGCTGTTTAGGTACATTGCATTTAAAAAAAAAAACCAACAAAACAACACAAGAACACATACTATATGGAATTCCAGATTTAATCTATCCAAAAGCCTCCATAATTCACCTTCACTAGGTGTATACTCAGTGACACATTTCTTAATTATATGATGCAAATGATTATTTTCCCCCTGGAACTCAGCCTTTTCCATCAAGCCTCACCCTGAAGGACAATGTTGCAGATAATCCAGCTAAGGAGCACCTTCCTCCCAACAGCTGGCTCCTGAAGCCTTTAGGACTAATTAAGGCTATAAGTAACCAGCAAAACTTGCCTATTGGCAAAGACCACAGCTCCAGGACTACATTTCACATTCCTTGCCAAAGTGAGTTCTAGCTGTAGCTCTAAGGAGCAGCACAGCTGTAAAATGCCTGAATCCAGGTCACAATTCAGTCTGACTCCAAACCCAGCCTCTGTGTGTGTGTGCCCACACTCCTTCCCTTACCCGAATCCAGGTCAAAATTCATCATATCTGACTTCAAACCCAGCCTCTCTGTGTGTGCTCATACCCCCTCCCTTTCCCACGTGCTCTGGGATGGCACAGTGGGAGCCTCTCCCTTATTTCTGCCACTTTTCTGAGCTGCACAAGAGATAGTGGGAGCCACAGACAGTCACCTTCCCCAGCAAGTTGGTTTGCACAAGGCAAACCTGCAGCTTGTGCAGGGAAAAGTCTCCATGCAGCAAGAACTCCCAGGCCCACGCAAGATTCCTACAGAGAGAAAATACCATGTGCTCATGCTCGTGCTTACCAAGATGAAGAAAAGAAAAGCCAGAAATCCCATGGGTTATGAAGTCATAGAACTAAAAATACAACAGGCTTTTGACACTTGTCTTCAGAGAACCCATTTTCAGCACATTTCTGCAGTCTGCCTGGGCCTGGTTATACAAGGAAAAGAGTTTTGTGCTGTTTCATTGAAGGTAGAAGTGAGCATGAGATAACAGCAAAGAAGGGGCACCACCCATGGCCTGCCACAGAACTGCTGGAACATGCACTCACACACTGCTGGTCCTTTGGAGCACCAAACTCCTCAGACAGGTCTTCCTTGGTCAAGCCTTAACCTTAACTTTAAAAATTTCCTCTGAAAGTTGAGATTTTTCACAGAGGAAAAACCTCAGTTTGCTGATTTTTGCAACTGATGCTGATTCCACTCAGTAAAAGTCAAACCAAGAAATATTGGAGAGATAAATTCTGTGGCTGAATAGAAATGCCTTCCATTTTTTCCACTTTGCCATGATTTACCTGTAATCTCAATAAATGTATTATCTCAACCTTCAACATGCATAAAATCCATTTTTGCAAATCCATTTACAAAAATGTAAAAAATATTCCCATATATTCAGTCACTGACAGAGTCTCCCTGTTATTGCTGTTGTTGGAGAATTTCAAAACTGCAACAGTCAATCCTTTCTGCAATTTAAAAAAAGTACATTCTTCTAATATTTGAAAAACATTGGACTCCCACATTTTCAAAGCCTTCAACTCTGCCATTCAGGTCTTCAGAACAGCCGAAGAACAACGAATTAGTTCTTTTTCAACAATGGAGAAATGGACAACTTGGAATACATTTGAGTAATTACCTTTTTTGAAGGATCAGTGGCCAAAACTGAAAACACATCCTTTTAAAATTGCAGTAATTGTTCTTCCATCTGAAAGATAAATATGAATATTGTTACATTAACAAGAAGCTATAAGTTCAACATGGCTTGACAAGCAGGTGAATCTTGGAAAGCAAAACTTTTACGTGATATCTGAATTGTGCAGTTTCTACTCCAGCCTATTCTTCTTCTATAACAAATATACCCCTGGTTTTAGGCATTTATAATTCTTAAAGAATAATTTTTAAAAAGGCTTTTATTCTAAGTAACTGTGCTGCAATCATTTTAATTATTTTATATGATTTAATTTTTTACTTCACTTAGAGGCAATTATCTTAGCCTGTCATTAGCAATTGGTGGAAAATTCTCCTATGCATAAACAAAGTAGGCCTTATGGCAATAAATGCTATCTTTAGGAATCTATAAAAAAATATTTTTGTCTATTCCTGCCAGAAAGCATGACTTTTTCTTAATGATACAATTATCATAATTATTGAATATTATCATTACAGTCAACTCAACGTAAGCATGCAACTTTATAAAAAGGAATTACATAAAGGCATTGAAACACACAAAATTCAAGCTCAGACCACAGAATCCTAGAATAATTCAGGTTGGGTGGCACCTCAGCAGATCCTCTAGCTCAGCCTCCTGCTGGAAGCAGGCTCAGCACTGAATGCAGCCCTGCCTGCCCACAGCTTCCTCAGCTGGCTGTTAAAAGTGTGCAAGAACAGAGCCCACAGCCTCTCTGGGCAGCCCTTTCCAAGGCTGGATTGGACTCAGGGTGATGTTTTTCCCCTTTGTGTCAAGCCTGCAGCACCCAGTGCTGACTTTAGGGGTCCAACCCTGCTGAGCTTCAGGGTCAGACAAGTTCCAGTGTGTTCAGGGGCATGAGGACACAACATGACGTGGAATAACTCATAAATTAGGTTGTCATCCTTGCACAGGACCTTGGTTTTAAAGGTGGTGCTTAAATGTAAGTGTTGCTGACTGAGAACAAGAGCATCAGACAGAGAGATGGCTTAAGTAAGTACAATGCAAACCCAGTCACTGAAATCCTATTGTAAACAAATGTTTCCAACACTTTTTTCAGATACTCCCAATTAATTGATAAAGCCTTTCAGAATTCAAGTATTAAACTGGGCAGACATAGGATCTGAAGACTCTCCACCTCTTTCTTTTTGGAAAACTCAGACAGTGTCACTGTCCTAAATAACAGAAACATTTCTTATTATGATTTGGCTACAGAGCTCCAATGCTGTTCTATTGTCTCAGCAGTTTGAAACCTGACACATTACAAAGAAGCCACTAATGTTCTGGTTTTGGGTGAAGTTTTTTTATTGTTGTTCTGTTTCTCCTATGTATTAAACAAAAACATTCCAAGAGTTTTGGTAAGGTCCCTTTCTAGAAGCTCCCTCCCTGTGCCAGAAGCTGGCTGGCTATGACATTTCAAAGCCTCATGCCACACAGAGCACGCAATGAACCTTTCCCAATAAATTCAGAGCTCGTGTGTAACAACAATTTGTGGTTGATGTAGCTCTTAATAGATGTTTCTACAAGTCAGCATCCCCACATACCATCTCCTTACCTGGCACAGGAGTGAACCTAACCTAAGGGAGTTACGAGTCTTAAGAGGCAAAGGCATTAACTCCAAGAAATTATATAAGGGGGCTAAACATCTTGGCTCCCTTTGTAAGCAGAGAGCAGGATTTGCTGCTGTTAAACCAGAAACCAGGCTCTGCAGGTGTCCTGAGTTACCTGCAGGACTCCTTCCTGTTCTCCACTGACAGAGCAGCACACAGATGAATCTCCTTCCCTTAAATAAAAGCCCTCCAAAATTATGAAACCACATCCCCAGTTTTCGGTTGTTTACAGGGTAGTTAAAACGTGTCTTTCCAAGCTGGAATACATGGAAAGCAGTATTTAATGAACAGTCCTGCTGCTAGTGGTAGTTTAGCTCTGCAGATTTTTGATCACTTCACACAACCTTCCAATTAGTCATGTGAAAAATGAACAAAATCAGGAAAACATGTCAAAATATAGGATGAGTGTTTAACACCTGGTACAAATGAAAGATACCTTTGCACCCCATTAGGGAAATTTCAATGCATAAACAGTCTAATCTTAAGAGCTCGCTATGTTTCTTCCATAACATTAATGTAACAGCAGTTTAATAACTCAAAGCAGCACCTACACCAGGTTTCTCTAATTATCATTCAGAAGAAGCTTGCAAGCAATTTGTACCTTTAAATTTCTTGGTACCATCGGTAACCAGTTCCTTAATCAGAGTTTTAGGAGTAGAAGGGTTGTAAAGAAAAAATTGCTTTCTCTCTTGAAGGCAAGCATTTTTACACTGAATTATTTTCAGAGGTTATTTTTAGTTTGGCTGGATAGTTAGCAGAGTTTTGGTGCTTGTAAGATTTATATAAATCATGGAAGAAGGTGGCTTAACGTTGCAGATGGCACAGGGCCATGGAATGCACACGCTGCCTGCCTTAAAAAAGACATAAAACACGTTCCTCTCACCATGGCATCCCCAGACAACCTAAAAGGGTTTTTATCTTTGTTTTATTTGAAAGTCAGCCTAGTAATTCAAATTTCTAAATACAGGTTGTGTCTTTTGAGAGGTGCCACCCTGAGCCCCATGTTAAATAGCTGTGTGCCTTTGGGGACGGTCATTTTAGTGAAAGGGCTGTGGTTGTCAGGGGGATAGCAGGGGAGTTTAGCACTGAGGACAGCAGTGGACCTCCTTAAAGCCAAGCTGTCTACCCCCTTCAGGCTCAGGAGAAGGTGCAATCAAGCCCTTTATTTAGCTGCAGGTGATGATGGCGATTGCCTCAGATCTTATAATAAAGCCAGACAGACCATGGCTCACACTTAAAGTGGCTGTAAAAGGTCTTGATTGTAAAAGTGGGAGGAAAACAAAGCCAGGAGTTAAGACAAAGTTTGTTGAGGAAAAAACTCTTAGGAGCGACACATATGAAGCTTTTCAGAAAGCTTCTGTTGTGGTCTGGAGAGCAAAAAAATTGTCCATGGAGCAAAACTGCATACAAGATTGTACCATAATGTTTGTTATCACAGCCATAGGGGTCTGGTAGAAGTCAGACTGGGTGCTGTGGCCTTCCTAGAGAGATGAGTCTCGGCAGAGAACACCTTCTAGGGGCACGGGGCAGCTTACCATGGCTGAGGGTGACTCC
>WAAG01048294.1:2056-21024 GCA_013390105.1 Tichodroma muraria | reverse complement strand
GGGGCCGGGCAGCGCCGGTGGCCGCAGCCCCGGGAGCCGCCCTGCGCCGGGAGGGCGGCACCTGCCCGGAGCCGTGGAGCCCGGTGCCCGCCCGGAGGGACGGAGCCGGCGGCGAGGAATCAATACCTGCACGGAAATGTGAAATAGGGCTGCGGAGCGCGGCTGCAGGTCTGCTGCGGGCGGCGGAGCGGCGGCCGGTAGCTTTTGCGGGAGGCAAGCGCCGGTGTCCCCGTCCCTGAGTGTCCCGTTCCGCCACGTCCTGAGACAGTTTGTACCTCTGACCGTCCGCGCAGACTGAGAGTGGCCTGATACTTAATTCTCAGGCAAAAGGAATCAGGAGCATTTAGACGTCAAAGATGAATCGGGACCGTTCTCGATGTAAGGTGTCTTTACTTTCTCTTTTCACAAGAGTTTTTGTATAGGAAAAAGCTTTAGGCTTTTTTTTTTTTTTTTTTTTTTTTTTCCCAAAAGACACGTTAGAAATGCATTTTGCTGTAGAGTGAGGAGTGCCGGCATGGGTAGTGTCCTACGCCGCTCTTCGAATTCATGGCTAAAGTGGGTACTTCAGCTCGGCAGCAAACGCGAAACTGGTTGCATTCACACATAAAGTTCTACCCTGCTTTAAGGGCAGACCGAGTATTTGACGTTTTAGTCAGGGCTGAGGATGATCATCATGACGATTGCCGTGAAGATCTTAAACCACTCTACAATGATAGGTGTGGTTATAGATCTCACTGTCCGGGTTAGTGAAATTAAAGTCATGCAGCAAAACTGTGCACATAGGTAATTCCCATGCTCAAAGAGCGATACCAGAAACTCTGGCATCCTTCTGCTAACCCCATGCTTTGCTGAATGTTTATGTATGAGCTGAGGCAGCTTTAAAAGGAGCGCTAGAGAACTTTCTGGGTATGCATTTGTTTAGGACAGTGAGCAAGGTACAAGTGCTTAGAGGGTTTTAGGCTGAGTAATTGAAACCTTTTTTGGAGCTGGAGTGCTCAAGGAAAGAGTAGCTATCTGCAGGTGTTACTAGTGAGTGCTCACAGCTATTAAATATATTCTACAAAAAATAATTCCCTGCATATGATTCAAATACAGTAAATATATGCAATTTCAGCTAAAGAGAAAGGAAGGAGCCTTGCAAGGCAGGTGCTTGTGGTTGTTAAGTACCTTTTGCAGTCTTACAGTGGCAGTGTGAAGCAAAGAGCAGTAGCCAGAAAGCTGAAGGTAGGTTCTGCACAAATAGTGCCAAATGTGTCAGTGGTGTTGCTGCAATGTTTACAGCAGGAGCACAGCGTCAATTATCATGATTATTTAAAAAGAAGCGAAGAAGGAGGGGGGTGGGCAGGGGAAGGGGAGAGCCTGGCTGCTTGCAGTTCATCCCTGTGGTGTTCTTCCCCAGGCTCTGCATTGACGTCACAATGACACGGTGAAGCTGAAGGCAGGAGCTGGGAGCAGTGCTTCTTCTGCTTCACTTCTGATAATTGAGTGAGTTTGCCACCACTGTGTTCCTTGCAGCATGGCCAAGAGTGCAGAAGTGAAGCTGGCGATCTTCGGTCGAGCTGGCGTGGGCAAGTCAGGTATGTTTGACTTGTGATTTTTTCTCCTGCTTGTCTTCGGGTAACTTTTTTCTCCCTCTGTGCAGACAAACTCTTCATAAAAAAGGACATCTCTGACCTTCTTCTTTTCAGGGAGGTTGGGATCAGGCCAGGAATTCTCTCTTCCTTGGCTTTTCATGCTGTTTTCTCTAGGTTCTACCAAATAAAAGTACTTTTATCACTTTCTAAGAAAAAGCCCAACAATAGACAACACCAAAACAAACTTCCCAACCCAAATCAAGTCCACTTCTCATGAAGCAAGTGGCAACATTATTCTTTTCCAGTGAAACAGAATTGGTAATGTTCAATGTGTCTCTTCATAGATTGTGCTCAATGGAGGCATGGAGTATTATGCTGCCTATCTTCTGTTAAATATTAGATGATTTCCGTAACAGTTGTAATTCTGACTGAGTTCCACAGGAGATTTTTGACTCAGCAACTCAAAGAAGTTTTGTTCTCAATGCTCTCCTGGATTTACATGTTTACCAGCAATCTAAGGCAACGCCATTTGTAAAGTTTGCATTTGTAGAGATCTTTTGAGAAATAAACATAGTCTGGCAAGTTCACATGGTAGAGACACAAGGGGGAGGCATAAATGTTAAAAATCCATTTCTCCAGACAGCCTTTCCTCTGGTGAGGTGAGGAGCAGAGTGTGAGGGTTGCAGTCTCTCTTGGGTAGTTCAGGGGTGTTGCATTAACTTAACAGCTCCATGACCACTCTAACAAGTCCTTGCACCACAGGGATGAGGAAATGAGGAGACTGAGCCTAATCATGCTCCTGTGGCACTTCGGGAACTGAAAGATACTGTTTATTTTAGAAAAAATCTGCATAAGAGAAGACAGGAGATAGGATGTCCTGGTAAGAGCATTAAGCCAGACTCAGCTGCCATCAACCAGCTCCAGTTCCCCAAAGTGACTTTTATATTACACATGCCAAGGATCTGTCCTATAAATGTATTACAGTTTCAGTAACCTGGGAATGGGTTGTTTATAAAAGCACATTTACCCTGAAGGTATTTTACCAGAACACTATCAGTGAAGTGGTTCTGTCAGCTATCAGGAAGAAAGGTGTGTGTGAGGCAGGAGTTCTTAGAGATTATACTGCATATTCAAAGGCAATGCAGATTAAATTCCATCTTTTTGAATAGAATGCCCGAGGGAATGCTGATAATATACTGGGATAAGTTTAAACTCTTCCTTCTTCCCTGCTGCCCTTACCCCATCCCCTCTTCTGTATTCATATTTCACTGTCCTACCTAAGTTTTACGACTTCAGTGGTTCCCCTTTTGGTTTATCTTAGTTGATGTTTTCTGTGGTTGTCCAGTCTTTTGGCTGGATGCAAAATAATGCAAGAGAACATTGAAATATTTGCAGGAAAACAGACACTACAAGAGTCCCCTCTCCCTGCTATTCTTAATAGTTTGAGAGCTTATATTTAAAAAATACAAAACTACCCTTTAAGTGCTCCATTAAAAAATGCTACACCAGCACAGGATCAACAAGAGCCTTTTTTAGCTGTTGTATCTTTTTTGTAGATTTCAATACATACTAGGATAGTATAAATAGTAAAAATGTTCTTGTCCTGGAAAACATTTGTCCTATAAATAGTAAAAATGTGTAGTCCTGGAACTGGGTGGGAGACAAAAGAAATGGAAAGCCAATAAAAACATCCTAGTCCTTCACAGTCTTCCTCCTCTCTCCTTTTTCCCCCCTTTGAGATGCAAGGAAATACTACATAAAATATGAATGAGGTCCCTTCTTTTGACTGTGACCATATTTGAGAATCTGTGTGAAAATGAAGGCACAAATCAATGGGCAGCACAAGAGGGTGAATTTAATGGGGTGGAAGTGCCATAGAGCACTATCAGCTACCTCAACAGAGCAGCAGCTGTGCCTTCCAGAATCTCCAGCTTGCTTATGAAAACCCCTCTTGTACATTCCCATAAAAGGATCCAGTTTCAACAGCTTGGCCAACTGCAGAGCAGTAAGTGTGTGTGTGTGTGTGTGAGGGGGGTGGTGTCTGAAAATACCTATTTGCCTGTAGCCAACAGTAACAGCAGTGGGAGCTGTGGAAGTGCTGTTACACCTTTGCTAAAAACAGAGCTGGACACAAAGCAGTCTCCAGATAGCTGGGTCTGGCGGGCAGGACCCTGCTAGAATAGTGTTGATGGAGTGTTTTCTGGTGTAACCATGTCATTCCCTATCCCTGTGACCAGTTTGTCATGCGTTGTGGAGGCAGGATCCTGTGGTCATAGCTGACTGGGGCAGAACTTGGCCAGACAGCTGGAAGATAAGCCAGACTCTAGAAGCAAGAGCACAAGGCAGAATGCTGGAGCATGCATGCAATGAAAAGGAGACGTTGGGTGATAAATAGGGCCACTGTAATTGCCAGAAAGTCATGCCAAAATACGGTCACTGGCTTGCTTTCCTGGCTCATCTTCGTTTGCTGAGGAAGAGCCAGGCGTTAGGCTCTCAATCTGTGAGTGGCTGAGGCACCTGACAGCGTCTGTGGAGTTACAGACAGGCTTTGCAACGTCCTGGAGGGGCTCCTCTCCCACTGCCTGACCCAGACTTGGGATCAGTGAGTCAAAGCAGCTATGGAGAATGAGGTGTCGTGCTTCAGGACATGTGGGGAGCTAAAGCTGTGCCTCGTGCACTACAGAAGTCATTAGAGGTGAGGAACGTCAGGTCAGACTAGCTGAGGAACTTCCCAGTCTCACTGTTTTAAGGGTGAAAGACTCCCTGTTCTACAAAGCAGTCCCTTCCAAGGCTCTCCCAAATATGAGGTGGGAAACCAGAACACTGTTCACAAACCTGAGTAGTGATAGCATCTCAAAAGAGTTAAATCCAGGGAAAACAAAACTTTACTCCACTTTCTTGCTGCTCATCAGATTTCTACGGTCCAAAGGTTTAAAAAACAAATGGGAGGCAATGGCTAATTTGAGTGGCAGCTTTTCACTGTTCTCCTTCCTTGCCTTGTCTCCTCCTGCCTGCTGGAGAAGACCAGCAGAGTGGCTAATCAACTCACCCGTCCCGTTTTGCCTTTTTAATTAATGCAGACCTAAACCTTTCAAATAGAAAAAGAAGAGCAAAGCAGCTCAGAAGGAGGCACACAGGAGCTCCCCCAGATCAGAGTTAGACTGAGCAATGGGCAGACTCAGCCGGGACAAGCATTCCAACCTGCTCTCGTGCAGCAACGAGATGCTCCTCCATTCGCCCTGTGCTTACTGTGTAAAAGCTCCACAAACACTGTTTTAAAACAGCTGAAAAAAACCAGATGAGGAGCTCTGCCTGAGCCAAGGAGTACTTTTCAGCTGCTTCACTCGGGAAGAGGAGGAAGTACTCTGTGGGTGGGAAGGGACATTGCTAAGACCTGCTATAGATAACAGGGCTGTACCTCCTAATTTGGGCTGGAGTCAAGCAGCACTGAGGAGGGCAGAGAGCTTTTAAAGTCTTTTTCTTTACGGCCAAGAGGAGCTTGGATTGAGCAGAGAATTAAAGTTGAAGTGAATTACTTAAACACTGCGGTTTAAATTTTTCTTTCACTGAATTCTACAGCTTCATTCCTATGGTAACAAAACTGAGGGATTTCCTAAATAGCTCCTTTTAAAACTGCAGCAGTAGCAATTAATAAAGACTTAAAGGCCTTGTTCTTCCATGTCATCACAAGACACAGTGTGTGCCCAGGAATCAAAGAGGAAAGAAAATGCATGAACCAGGAGGAGAAAAGCAGGGCATATACTGGATAACAGTGCATGGCTGATGCTTTTCAAACTCATAACTCAGTTGATCATGAATGCTCAAAATACCTCTGCTGAGGAGCCTTAACATTTTGGCCAAAAGAGAGACAATGTCCAGCTGCAGCATGTGCTGTCCAACGTGCCTTTTGGCTGTGTGTATGCCAGGCTGAACGCTCCAAGTTCCTGTGTTAGCAGGGCTGGTTTGCCCAGCCCCTGGCAGATGCAGTTCTCATCTGTCTGGATGGACTGTGCAGTGCAGCCAGGAATGGGACATGCAAGTGTGTGTGTGGGTTAAGCAGTGGGGAAGATACTGAAGCTCCCAGAGGTTTCCCCCAATAAATGCATCAGCTTCCAAGCAAACCATTGCTTGTGCAGTCAGGTACGTGGGGCAGAGGGCTGTGTCCACCTTCTGATCTGGCAACAGCTCGGATGCTTCCATTTGGGCAAAAGGGTGACCAGAAAAGGGGTTGGAGTCATTGTCACCTCACAAAGAGCCTGTGCCATCGCAGGAATGAAGATCTCAGCAACTCCAGTCGTTTTGCAGTGACAGTTGGGAAAGTCCTGAGCAGACATATATTAGTATCTGTTGGCTTATTATTATTTTACCATGTCTAAGCCAGGATGGGGGAACATATCTGGGAGAAAGATACCTGGTTTTGAAAGTTCCTGCAGAAAAATTCAAGCAGCAGCCAAACCAGAGAGTCCTTCAATAAATCTGCATTTTGTTTTCATTGTCTGGGGATATGGCTGAAACACACTATTGGGGATCACTTCCCAATTGCAAGGTCTGGGCATGTGGGAAATAGAATTGTGTTCATTGCCACCCCGCCCCCCATTCAAAAAACCCTGTGGGTTACTGGGAAAGAAGCCCAAAGTGATTTTTCTACTTCACAAATCTCTGCTCATATATTTTCCCCCTCTAGTTGCATTTCAGGGACTTCTGCAGAGGAAACATGAGTTATTAAGGAGTGATTAGTTATCAAGCTCACAGCTCTGCTAGTGAGGCAGGGAAAGCTGCCACAAGACCTTCAAAGTCCGTGCTGTAGCAACTGATGTATGGATTACTGTAATAAGGTGCCTCTGAAATCCAGAAATGTGGGTGGAAAGAGACTGGATTTTCTGTTGTGGGTTTTGTTTTTGTTTTCCTTTTTTTTTTTTTTTTACTTACACTAGTGTAGTAGATCAGTTGCCTTTTCTTTCTTTTGTTATTAAAAAAATTTTGGCAATGACAACCAGATGCTTAAGCGATTATTCAGTGATCATGTTTAACACCCACTATATTAATTGTCCTGTACTGTTTTGCTGGTAAAGTACTCATAAAACACTCCCACTTTTTACTTTATCTGGTTTTACACTTTTCAGTCAGCTCCAGCTTCTCTGAAGGAACTGTGCATGTATATGTGTATGTCGTAACAGTAATTAGGTCACTAACTTTAAGATTATTTTTTCCCCAACAAAAATACAAATGTGTCCCCTTGGACCAAGTAAAATTGCAAGCAAACAGTTGCATTGAAATGACCTTCCCAAGCTCCTGCTCAGTGGATGATGTTGATGCCTATTCAGAGAGTGAGCCCCAGGTTCATTCATTGGTGAAATAAGTTGCATTGTGGATTTAGCACACAGACACAATCTCTTTAGCCAACAGCCCTTCTCAAAACTGCATTTTTTGGTCTTGTCATGCTAGAACTAAAGAGAAGGAACCTGGGCTAGGCATACAAACATTTGCTCTGCTTGTGTCTGTTACCTCCTCCCTTTCCTCTGCTTATTTGCCTGTGGTTCACTACAGCCTTGCCCTTGGTGTAGTAGAAACCATGTAGTAGAAACCTCTGCTCGACATTTGATCCTGCTTCTGGCTAACCATGAAACAATAAAATACAGAATTTCTCTAACCAAATGCCAACGTTGTTCATTCAAGCATAGTTGCCTCCCCTGTTCCATCTCATTTAACTGCATCTGACATCAGCTCTACCTGTATCCTCTCTGAGCAGCTGGTGGCAGCTGTTAGAGCTAAGACTAGTCCTGCTGTTCTTTTTTTTTGTTGTTGTTGTTTAGGTTGGGCTAAATATAGCCTGCTGTTTGATTACTGAGGAAGGAATGTTAGGATTCCAGATTTATGTGTGCAGCACAAATTTTTCCCTAGGCCTGTGCCTAGCCACCCCCTGCAGCTCTTGCCTTGATGAGATAGCTGCCCTGCCCACTTGTCTCCTGCAGCTTTGCCAAAGGCAACTGCAGAGCTTCCTGGTGGAGTCCCAGGAATGGTTTGTCTGGTTATGGTAAAGGCTTGCACTGTTTGGGTCAGTCTCCTGTTCCCCAGCAGGGCACTGAATGCAGGTCCTTTCAGAAACAGCAAGATTTTTAATCTTCCACAACCTTGTTGTTTACCTCCTGATGTCTGAAGTCCTTACATATACTTTTCTTGCCTTGTTTCTTCTCAGCTGTCACCCTCCCCTTTGCCCCTGCCAGTTCCCCAGAACTGTTCCCTGGAGACTGTGTGTGGTGAAATGGCTTTGTGCCTTACAGGAAGACTTTGTATTTATAGTTCCTTTCTCACCCTCCTCGCTCTGGGCTTCCTCCCATCTCTGTTTCTCATCCCCAGCTCCTTCTTTGCCCACACTGTCAGTGCATTGTGCATCATCAGATGCTCAGGGCATGAGATCCAGGTGAGCTAATCCTGGCAGCAGTGGTGTGATGCAGCAAAGAGCAGTCACTCTGAAGTGGTTCCTACTGTCCTGGAAACCATTCCTTGGCGTGGACTTGGAGGGCGTTGACTACTCCAGGCAGTCGTTGCATGAAGCCAGCTTTGCACAGGTTAAAAAAGGGAAACAGTGTATATCTGTACATAGCTAGTCTTGGTCATAGCAGTGAGTAAAATTACCTATTTTGGCTTTGTGGCAGAGCAGGAGAAACAAGTTATGTCTGTATTTTTCAAACAAACTCTTTTTTTGCATTTACTTTTGTGCCACCCTTGAGCCTTTTACATTTACAGCACCCAAAAATAAATATGTTAGGTGTATGAAGAACTAACACTGCCTTTATTCAAGTAGGAGGATCAATGAAATGCTTTAGGTTCTAGCTGAGCCCTGGTTACAGGGCTGTGATTATCTGCTGGTGACTGCAGGTGCTTGTACCCTCTCACCACACACCTCTCAGGCACTCTCAAAGCTCTGGTGAGCAGGAGAGACAAAGAATTGCCCTAAGGTAGCAAGGGAACTGTGGCACCCTCACCCATTTGCTGCTTTTATTGCAAGCCTGTGTTTGCTCAGTGTTCCTGGCAGCCTCTAATACACGCCCTGCTGCAGAGGCAATCTCAGCTTGGGGCGAGGACCCCCCTCAGCAACCCTCCCCTCTCCACTGGCAGTTTGAGGGGTGCTGATGGAGAGCTCCCCACTGCCACTGCCGAGTTATGGAACTCCCACCTCACTGGATGTCAACCTGGCCTGCTGTTTGAGCCCACATTTCTTCCCATCCATCTCGGATCAAACCAGCCCCTCCTGTTTTCATTGACTCCTGCCTCTTCCTGGAGACAGGAAAACAGCTGAGGGAGGTGCATCTGTTTCTATCACCTTTTCATAATTCTGAATGGGAGAAGTTCTTTTTTATGACTGTTTCCCAGCAGGTAGAGCGTTCACGCTGCTGGAGTCAGTCTGCAGCTGTTACAGCTTCTAATGGATTTGCCATGTAGGTGTTGGGAAGTGCCATATATCACGGCAGAGACTCTGCGAGATAACTCACATTCTATGCATCCAGCACGAAAAGATGAATGGCAAGAGAAGCATGAAGCCCTAGGGAAGGAAGTAGTAGATATATTAAACATATGTGCAGCTTTAAAATGTCATGGCAATTGGCTGGAGCCTCCAGCTGCCTTTCCAGAAATGTTAGACAGTAGTCTGCTCGCAGGAAAGTGAGGGAATATGTTGAAAACATCCAGCCTGGGTTTGGAAGCACATGGAGCTGCTGACATTCCTGGGTTGTTCTGCTGCCTCCGTGCTGGGGTCAGCAGCAGAGATGCTGCAGACAAGCAGGAGCAGGGGCTTGGGGCAGTGGCAGTGGTGTGTTACCACAGGAGATCTGTTTGGATAAGTGTCTTGAGAAGTTTTTGGGGTGGAAGGATGCAGCTCTCCCAGGGAGGGAGTTCCTTCAGTGCTTGAGCAGCACTGTGGCTCTCCCAAGGGCTGTGGGAACAATGGCCACCAGCACCTCCTGCAAGGCAGGCCACTGGGACTGGCCTCAAGTGGCCAGTATGGGAACTGAGGTGAAGGGAAGGGAAGCCTGACAGTCCCGAGTCACCAGGGGAGTTGTGAGTTGGGCATTGCCAAAGCTCCTCTCCATGACATCTCTTCAGGGCCGGGGCTGCTGAGATCCAGCCTGAAGGAGGGCTCCCAGGCTGGCAGCATCTGAGACCCAGCCCCTGTCAGCCCTGTGGGATCCCCCTGACCCTTTATGGCTCTTCCACCGACATTAATTATTGACAGCAAAATAAAGCACAGAAGCAACATTTATTTTCATTAAAAACATATTTGGCAACCCTGTCTTTCACTACTTCCCCAGTAGGGTTTAATTTCATTTTGACCCACAGGACCACAAGCACAAAAGGAGCTTGTCTTTCCTTCCTTTCTCCCCTTCATGTGGCTGTTTTCCATCCAACTCTCAGTCTGACTGTAATGTAGCCTATCAGAGATTTGCACAATCCTACTCCAGAGAGCTGATTTTGTCAGCAGCTCATCTCTGTGCCTGCCCTGGGAATCAAAAATCCCACTCCCCAGAGCAGTGGAAGCCAGTTAGACAGAGCTGTCAAGCATGATCTTTTCCTGACCTACCCAGCAATTGACCCAGAGGAGCTTTACAAGTGAGAACTTCAAAAGTGTCATTCAAAGCAGGAAAGGGTAAGAAGATCAGAGTGAGCTATTTATTTTTTCACAGCAGAATAAATTGAAAATTATTGAAGAGTCACCACAGAAGAATGCAGTATTAGACCCATGGGTGGCAGAGAAAACACAAAAAAAAATCCCAACCAAACCCCACACTCTACGAAATGTTGGACATGGGAGTATGAGTGCCAAAACAAACACCTTGTTAACCAGCCTCAGTGGCAGAACCTGTGATGCCAAGCACTGCTGCTTAATCCAGCTGGATTCCTGTGGTTGTATGCACTGGAGTTGGTTCTCCTCCAGGCTGATTTCCAACATGAAATAATTGAATAGTGATCCACAATATGTCTTGGTCTGTTAGATCTACTTCCAGGCAAAAGTTTCAAAAAATTGATCTGTCAGTTAAAGAAAATTTGAACTTTATCTATGTGGAGCATGATAGGTCTCAAGATATTACAGTAAACTGTGTCCTGGATCATCAGACATTCACATACTAATCTTCAGTCTCCCATGGTAATCTCAAATAATTACATCTCATGCAGGAATGAATACTCTTTTCTTAGTATTCAGTGTAATTAAACCAGTCTAGTTCTCACCACCCACCACCGTGTATCCTCAGTGTCACTTTGGTAATTTCTTGGCAAATTTTGTTTGCAGTTTCTGACCTGGCATGTGAAATAACCAAGCCTCTCTCATGAAAACAAACTACCTCTATTTTAAACATACTCAGTATGACTGTTTTCTTCATTAATTTGCTATTTGGGATCTAGTATGAAAGAGGCCCCTGAGATTTAACTCAGTACCACTGTGCTGGAAATTCACATAGTGTTCAGTGCAGTTTGGGAGGAGTTTGGGAGCCTGTACTATAAGAAATACTTCTATAGTTTGGACAGGTCTTATGTATCATTCTGCAGACTTCTAGGACTCCACAGAAAAGACTGCACTCTATTTCCACTCTTTCTTGCTTGAAAAGGCAGATATATTGGATTCCAAACTAAGAAAGGAGCTTTGCCTGTTCTGTTTTCCTAGTCTCCCTCTTCAGAATAAAGCACCAAAATATATAGGATCTTCCCTATTTTATTTTCATGAAGAAGCCTCTTTAAAGTTGCCTTTTCCCTAAGCAGCTCTAGCAGCTACAATGAATATTTCTCTGTAAAATCACATGCAGCTACTGCTGTTCACAGGACAGTCAGTGTCAGCTCTGGAGCAGGACAGTTTGGCATCCAGTAAAGATGAGGCAAGAGACAGACCATGGAAAATGCAGAAGAACCTTTTGAGCAGTTTCTTAAGTTCTAACATTTTACAGGTATGAGAAGTATCATGATTTGCCTGCAGGTCTTTACACCCAGCTGGACAAAGTTTCGGTATTATTAAGACTAACTCCATGCTCAGTATCATATATCTCACCTCTCATTAGGTCTGTTCCTAAAAGACTTCCTACTCACCTAAAATAATTTTGCATGGCTCATTTTGTAGCATTTCTTCAATTGCTAAACATTGACTAAATGGTGCCTTCTAGCAGGCTGTGAAGATGTTAATATCATCCAGTCTGAGGAGCTCTGTTTGCACATCAGAGCACTGGAAGTATTACTTCCAGTTCCCAGTGCCACAGCACAGACAGGGACTGGCTGCAAATAGAAGGGGCTCAACAGAAGAGAATGACCTTCACAGCTGAGTTAAAACAGAACATTGCCACTTTAGATCCTACCTCCAGTTTCTGCACAGGTGGCTGGCAGGCATGTTCAAAGAGGCAGGGAAAATGCAACCACCACCAGCAGGAGTTGGAACAGGGCTTAGGGAAACATGCTCGTGATGAAAGTACCTTGAAGCTTGGAGTACCTACAGCTTATTTTCTGTTCGTTCCCATTAATACTGCTGCTCTTGGTGAAGGCTAAAATGCTTTTGTTATGGATAACACGGCAGAGGATTGAAAAAAGGCTTTAGTTTCAAGCATGAGCAGTCTGACATCATGTGTTAGAAGTACCAGGGCATTTGTGCAATTCCAGGACTTCTCTGTTCACTTCAGCAGCTGACTCTTAGGAAGTCAGGGCTCTGCAGTCCTGTGACATTCTAAAGGTGTATTCAGAACACTTTGAACCTGCTGATTGCAAAAGTGCTCTCAGATCTCAGACTGTGCTCAGGAAAAAGGCCAGTCATGAACAGAGAATGCTCAGGGTGACTCCCAGAGTACTAAACCAGTGAAAATAGTTCTGCACCTGGGTCACTTTGTAAGGGCTGACCCAGTTGCACCTCTAGAGTTTCTGAAGTCTTAAGGATGCTTTTAATGATCTTGCTCTTGTATTTGGAGAACAAATTTAATGTGGTGTATTTGGTTTGGGTTTTTTCCAGTATGAGTATTGACCTGTACAAAAACTTATCTTCTGAAGCTTGGAGCACAGAGTGGCATTCTTTAGTTCCTAGTTGGCTTTCTGAGGAGCAAGGAGTGTCCCAGTGAAACTCACAAAATAGCCTAGAAAAGTGCATGAAAGCATGGAGGTGCTGGGTCATATGGGGATGGGGACTGTATCTTGTGTAATGCCTAATGGCTGTTCCACCTTCAGTTATCCCTGTACCTCTCAGCACAACATCGCAGCCACTGCTTCTGAAAAAAGAAAAATTGCGCCATTAAAACAAGTGCTATTCACCACCTTGCTGCAGGAGGACTTAGGCCACCTGTGTCTCCAGAAGCCAAATCACAGCAGCTCTCTCAGCCCATGCATTTGAAAGAAAACCTAGATATTGTCACGGAGGTGGTGCGCTTGGCACCACACTTCAACATTAGACAATCCTGGAGTCTGGACTGTCTGTATTGTTGTACCCTGCAGCCAGTGCAGGGTTTTATACCCTCTACCCTCAGCAGTGCAGAGCTGTCCAATTCTAGGTGCCTCATGAACACCAGAGGACTTTATTCCTCATTAAATAGTTTCCCCAGCAACAAACATTTTATGTCCTTCATTGCAAGGGGGTCAGAGAATATGACTGCAATAACCCTCCTGACTTGAAAAATATGATCTTGTTGACCATGAGTATGTTAAATTTAGAATCTTTCCCTGGTGCTTAGTGGATTTTTATTTCCTCTTGAGCTAAAACACTGCTATAGTCATGATCCTCTCCTCTGGGACAACTTCCCTTTCTCTTAGTAGTGTTTGTATCCTAGATATCTGCTTATTCCCACACACTAACCACATGGAGCCCTCTCTTCATTTGATGAGGCAGATGATCTTCATAATACTGTTACAAAATCTTTGTTAAGATTTAATATTAAATATCTAAGGAAAAAAATAATATAACTTACTGTATTGGTTTTATTTAACATATAACTTTATGGCACTAGGTTGAAAGCATTCACCGAGTCAATGTTTGGACTGTGCTGCAGGGATGTTAATGAGAACATCCAAATTTTATGCTTTTGAACTCATTAAAATGAACAGCACAATTTGTGCAGCAGTAACTTACTTGTAGGAACAGGGATTAACAGGAGCACATAGAAGAGCAGAATACAGATGCTTTTTTTTTTTTTTAACTTGGAGATTAGAACAAAAATGCAGAGCTTTGCAGTGACCCATGCTAACATGAATATTTTTACCTCTGAACAAGGTGTAAGATCTGAAAACACATGGCAAATAAAGAGCTTGCACAGAGGAGATCTGCAGAGGAGATCAAAGAGGAAATGTAGAAGCAGACAGATTTAGAAAGACAAACCTTAAGCTAACGCTCTTGGAAGATGAAAAAGCAAAGTCACAGAAGGTGAGCTTTAGTTACAACTCTTCAAAACTAGATGAAAATTTCAATTTGCAAAGCTAATAAGAACATTAGTTATGGAAAATTAAAGATTAATTCAAGGCTCCACAAAGTGCTAGACTAAGTAACCTTGTGCTGTGTCCTGAACAAATGCTGTGGCCCTCACAGATAGAAGGAGGTCGATACATGAAAATAAATGAAAAAGCCTGTGTTTATTTCTGTGGGCTTTGGAAGAGGGCCATCAGGAGCAGGATCAGTCATGCCATGGACCGTACCCCCTCTGCCTCCTCCCAGGGAGGAAGGAGGATGTCTGGGGTGGCCGCACAAACAATGCTAGCAGACTCCCAGAAAGTAATATAACGAACTGAAAGACAAAACACAGGTTAAAACAAGCACTGTAAGGGCAAAACCACAGACCCAGGAGAAGTGTGGTGTGCTGTTTCCTCAGCCGTAGCTGCAAAATCTGGAGCACTTCCTACAAATTCTCTAAAAATGCATCATCTGAAAAAGTTAGAGTTCACACTTTTTGCCATCCCTGCCTTGCAATAGCACTGGACTTTATATTATATAGCACAGTTTGCAGTAGCATGGATTTCACATAGTGAGGGCACACTGAATAAACCACAAAGGAGTTGATACCAAGGTGATCTGACCCAGGAGTCACACCCAGACCATTCCAGCTCAATCTAGACCCCATCTCCTTGGACCAAGGACTCTTCCTGCTGTCTGAATGATTCAAACTGCCCCTATCAGTGTGTTATATTTTTCAGTCACATAAATACAGGCTTACCACGACCTTCTGTCTTCATCTCCTAGATACAAGCACTTAGTAGAAGGCTTCTTATCACAGGACACCAAGAAAATGCCCACAGTCACGGGGTTTTCTATTCAATAGCAGTGTGGTACTGCTACATGAGCCTGGCTTGGACTGCTCAGAAGAGAGGGAAAAAAAAAATAAATAAAGAAATAAAAAGGGGCTGTTTTGCTAAGAGCTCTGGCAATCAAAACAGTGAGGAGACCAGCATAATAGTGGCAATGACCAGTGCACAGCATGTCAGGATCTTAGGTCCAATAACAGGAGCTATTTAGCTGTGCTGCCCCTAAATGCTGGCCTAAGTGAAGTCAGTGGGATCCTGCATTTCTTTCCCTGACAGGGATGAGTGTCATCAGTCAGGATGAGCCTCAGGTTTCAGCTGAGGCTTCACTGAAAGCAAAACTCCTTAATGTAGCCTGAAATAGTGTTAGGGTGGTACCAGTGCCCTTCTAAGTTTCTTAGGACATTGCTTACGTTTTACTATCCAGACTTGACCTTTCCATGCTGGGTGTCTGCTCCAGGCTGCTTTTTTTTTACTGGAAGATGTCTGCAGAAGCAATACAGGCATTTCTGAGAACAAGTTAGGAAGACAAAAAATAGCTGTGTGTCTGTGTTAAAAAATATTCTTGTAGCAGCTTTGCCCAGGTGTTCTAGTATTATCATTCCCCAAAGCAGGAACACAAAACACAACAAGAGTAGGGTCAGGATGTCAGCAAGGGTATTTTTTTCCTTTGCCTCTGAAAGTGTACCTGTGTTTGATAACAAACCAATGGCTCTGGAAGTTCCAAGCTGTGTGTCACATGCTGGAGGCAGAAGTTAAATTTTCCTCACGAGTTTATCCTTATGGAAGACATTCCAGCCCTATATAGATATAGGACACTTTGTTTTCAAGAAGCTCTGTAGGGAAAAAAATTGAGCACAGACCCTCTGAAGAAGTAATGAAGCACATGGGAGACAAAAGCCCCAAGAAACGAAGAGCAAACAGCAATTTAGGTTTAAGTTTGCCTTTCCATTAGCTTATCTGAAACAGATTTGTCTTGGGAAGCAGCTCTGGAAGCTAAAAATATGCAGCTCCCAGCATCAGAGATTAGTGGCAAAGTCTTAGTTGCTTTACCTCGTCTCTGCACATCCCTGTGAAACTTTCTCTCCTCAATGCTTGGGCTTTGATGGAGCTTTTTACACTCTGCATCTTTTCTCCATCCAGTGCAATTAGAAGTAAGGGTGCCATCAGGGTATCATTTGTTTTTCTGTTTCACCTACATGTCCTACACGGAAACCATTCCTGAGAGTTATTTTTTCATCCACTTCAGTTGAAGATCAGTTGCTTGCAGCTTCTTGATTTTTATTTTTGGGGCTTTTTCATGCCAGGCTGGAATACCATGTTCAAGCAGTGACAGTGAGCAGCCTGGGAAGCAGTTGTAATACCCTGAGTATACCCCATGCAGCAGGAGCCCCAGAAACCATTTTCAGCGCATCACATTAATTTTGGGTGTTCACCTTCTAGATGTTTGTCTTAGCTAAATGCTTTTAAGACTCTTAAAACAATTAGTGATCCAAGTGCCTTGCCGAGGCTCAGCCCTTGCAGAGCGATGAGGAAGCTTTTGTTTATGCCCAGACTCCAGTTTAGGCTGCCCCGAGTGACGAGCGCAGGGCTTTCCGAGCACTGGCATTTGCATCAGCTCAGCAGGACACTGCTGTTTAGCTTCGGTGGAACTTTACAGCCTGTTTTATTGCAGCAAGGCCAGCAGTGTGATGAACCTTTTAAATAAATCTCCTCTGATGGATTTGCTGGCGCCTTACTTAGATTAGAGGTGAAGAGTATCTCACCGACAAAGCTCAACGCATTTACCACCAACACAGGCCCCATTTACCACCTTTAGTGCAGTTTTAACTAGGAAATTTTTATTAAAAAATGAATTTGCTCTCTGGGGATACAGCATAGATGAGTGTTGTGTGCATGCAGTGAATGACACAACACTGACATGAGTTTTTATTTGGTATTACCCAAAGTCAGAGCCTTACACACAACTTGATAATTGTCTCTTCTGCTGTGTTTTCCTTGCAATGCAACAAGTGAATAAATGAATGCTCTGGAGTTTGTCTGCTGCTGGAACAAGCTGGGGGGGAAATAATTTACTTAAGGGCACCTTCAATTTCATCTTCACTCAGAAAGTGAGTTCAATGCAATTTTTCTTTTTAGAGTAACTTCCTCTGCCCTTACCTCCAGTTCCCTCCACTTTCTGCTTCACTGCTGCAATACTGAAGCAAACTGTTTTGAATGATATTTTTCACCTTGCCCAAATTGCCATGGTGAAAAATTTGTTATACCACTGAGTATAAGGCCAATTTCAATTGTGCAGAATCATAAAACCCTGGGAGCATGTCCACATTTGGACTTTGTTTTTGCACATTGCTAAGAGAAAAGCAGGAGTTAAAAAAAAAAGAAGGGCCTGGGATAGCATGCAGTTCTTGATTCTATATGTCATGATATCCCCATTAAACTGTACCTTGTTTGCTTAAGCCCTAAGTTTGTGGAACTGAAAACTTTTAAAACCTATTTATAGGGCAGCATCACCAGCCTGGGCAAGTGTTAAGTTAATCATTCTGACTGTTGCCTGCTGCATCTGCTGGGTGAAACAGAACACCCCTTCAGCATTTGTCCCTGTGCACAGGAGTTTAGGGGTCTGAAATTCCCTGGGTCTTTCCTAGGCTTTCTGTGCACTGCTACAAAGGAGGTTTTTGATGGATTGCCACTGCCTCCCCTTGGTATCTCTTTATTCCCTGTTCCCTTCAAGTTATCCCTTTGCTGAAGAACAGTGGGAAGGGGGTCCCACAGCTCTGCTGCCATTCCTGGGGTCACATCCTTCCACACTGGATGCCTTTGTGTCAGACTTTTCCTGCTCAAACCTTTGCTGTGCTCACAGCTTTGCAAAAGCTGCATTGATTCATCATTTCCCCTGTGGCTTGCAGCAGCATGGAATTATATATATTGTTATTAATTATAATTACATGTTTATTTTACACCGATAGCAAGTGATAAAAGTCTGATCATTAGCAAATATACAGGAGATGTCTCCAGATTTAGAATGTAATATTATTTTTCTCTTTCTTTATGGAAGCTTTCCCTCAACATGTTTCCATATTTTTTGTGTATGAAAAAGATACAGGTGATTGTGAGAAGAGCTTGAGCCTTTTTGAGCAGTGGGCTGCTCAAATCTGTTTAGAAAGGGAAAAAAGTAAACTCCTTTACTAGTTTGATACAGAGTATTTAGTAATTTTCATCGTATGATATAGGCAGAGGGCACCTCCCTGCATTTTTCAATCTCCTGGGGAATCATAATCTGATTTGTGGTGTCATTCATACCAATTCTCCTGAATGTTCCAAGCTACTCCCAGTGAATTTGAACAGTTTTAATATGAATACAAGTTCAAGGATAATGTTTATGTGCACAGAGCAAAGGAATGATAGTTCTGAAGTCCACGTGTGTCTACACCAACTTTTAATTAGCAGACAGAAAAAATGCATACATTTCAATATTTGATCTTGAAATCAGGCTGGTGTAAAGGTCTGAAGTAACACTAAAATGTTCTCCAGTAATTGTGTCTCAAAGTGAACCACAGTGAGCTGTTGTTGACAGCAAGGGACTTTGGTCCTAGTTTTCCATCATCTCTTCTTAATTCTGCTGGTATTTATTATATAAACTCGAAAAAATTTTGATCAGTTTGGGGTTATTTACCATCTTATGCTGAGACAGAAGGTTTTGTTAAGCTCAGAGAAATGCTTAAAGTCATTGTCTTGGGGCAGCTATACAGGTGCACAGTGTGGATGGTGGAGAAAAACCCCTGGGAGTAGAGGAAAAGAAGGGGAAGGTGGGAAGGAATTCCTGCACTCCTATTTCAGCTATTAAGATTCTTCTCTTTGTGTGTGAGGTTTCAGAACACACCTGCATAACATCCTCAAACCTCTCTGCATAGTCATGGTGGCTGAACACGCATCTGCACGGGCTTTCAAACAAAGCTGAGATTCTCACAGCGTCTGTCAGGGCTGCAGAAAAGGCAGCAAGTGTCAAAAAACATTGCAGTTAAGTCATGAGAAATGACAATACTTTTGCGACTAAAGAAGACTGCATTTGGCTCTCAGCCATGTAGATGATTTTGTATGCACTCAGCTCCACAAATCAAAAGCTTCTTGGGTTAATCTATTTCAAAG